>KZ452037.1:4991894-5048548 GCA_002786265.1 Apostasia shenzhenica | reverse complement strand
ATGAAGCAAGCAAACATCTGTTAGAAAAGCTAGCAGACTTACATAGGCATGCTTGTTAATCCAAGCATAAGCCGCATCTCAACCCATCTGCCACTGAATCCAAAACGCCAAAGTATCAGCCAAAGAACACCCTGAAATACCCGAAATACGACTATTACCTTGAGGACTGGTTCCCCTCTGGATGGGAGGTTCGACTGCTTAGCTGCCGCAATCTGCGCAGCCCGGGCCGCTCTCCCCACCGCCGATTTTTCAAACTGCTCTTGCCTGCATAAACAAAATCGCTAAGAACATCAACATCTAAGTAGCGAGCAATCTGGTGCTACAATCTTCCAATGAAAGCAAAATCAGGCATCCAGATATCGATCGTGAAAACAGAAAGCTAATGGAGAAGAATCAATAAAGTGACAGATAGCATGTGAGAAGGAAAGAATGCCTCTTTCTTGCGGCCTCCGCAGCCCTAGCGCGGGCATCTTCGGACTCGAGGCGGTCGGCCTCTCTCCGCGCCTTAGATGGCGCGAAGCAGGAGCAAAACCCCATCGACCTTCCCCCGAAGCTTCCCGGTGACCACGATCAGCTTCGCCGTCCCAGTTTTTTGACGGCAATCGCGAAATGGTCCACGCGGAAGGCCGATGATCGATTCTAAATGGGAATCTCGCGGACATCACGGTCATAAGTGCTGGTAATTATGACTGAAATTTTAAATAAATCTTTTAATTTTTTTTTATGATTTTTTTTTTCGATTTGTTTATTTGACAATAAAGATTTTTTTAATAGGCAATAAAGGATTCTTTTTAAATAAGAAGCGTGAGTTTAGTTGTAAACAGTGAAAGAAATTATTTTTTTAAATTTTTATATATATGCCATACAAAATTTTTTATATTACAACATAAATACTTCTTCACAAAAATTTATTATCTCACAACACAAAATTTATAAAAATATATGTAACACAATATTAAAAAATTCGTATGATATGCATATAAATGTTTTTTTTTAATAATAGAAAAAAGATATTATTAAAATAAAAGATTTTTAAAATATAAAATATAAACCCTTAACTCAGCTTTTTAGGCAAAGATAAACTGTAACTCAGTATTTTAGGCAAAAGCATGCCCATGAAATATTTATTGCAGATTTCACTAATATAAAAAAAAGTAAATTACTCGTTAACTTAATAATGCATAATATATATTTTTAAAACTATAACATTGAAATTCTTAAATTTTAATATAATCATTAAATCGGTTCTATTTTATTTTTTTATTATTAAATTTTTTTATAATTATTATTATACTCCCTTTTCTCCCTCACACTCTCTCAGGCGGCGACAGCGGCAACATTGGCTGATGCAAGTGCCTCGTGGCAGTGCAACCGGGGTCGGCACAGCCCTCGCACCCCTCGCGCGTGCTGCCGACAGCACTCACTCATATCGCACGAGACTGTGCGACATGGCCACTGACATATGCATTCATTTTAGGTATAATCACATTTTGAAGGTTCCACGTTCAAAGTAATTTCTAGTTTGACAATCGCTATACTCTACGCTTTTTTAGTTTGATGATTTGTGATATCGAGATATTTTGATGTACTATAGAGTTAGTTAGACTGTATTTGCTTTGATTAAAAATATCTTTGTATGTTCATTTCAATAATACAAGCCCTAATGTATTTGCTTACATTAATTATATTTTTACATATTTTCTAAAACAGATATATATCTTAACATGCTTTCTCTCACTGGAGGCATCTGTCAGATAATATCTTTTTAATATCTAAATTATCTATTTAAATTAATAAGTGAATAATTATTAAGATCTACACATTATTATTAAGTGGTTCTCAAAATTTAAATTAATTTAATTAATTGAAATCACTTTAAAAATAAGATAAATTTATTAATATAATATTCTTTATAAATATTATTAATAGTAAGGACAAATTTCATCCGTTCAATCGATCACTTGATGGACATACTGAATTTATTGAATCCCTCTATAAATAGGCCCTCTCCCTGCCATATTGGATATGCGATATTTCATCTAATCGGTATATAAAGTAAAGGTGGGATAAAGGAGAAGAAAACCTATTTAATTTTTAATGCTCGTCTCTAGAATGACTTTTACGTCAGTGAATCCAGGTAAGTTTTTAAATTATATGATTTGTGAAATTGTTTGGTTCAAAGATCTTTGATTTCGATTCGATATTTGATCGAATTAAAGTTTTATGCATTAAGAAATTTCTAACATTTGCTGTCAAATACGTAGTTTCTTGAACGAATAATTCTCCATTGTATTCTCGCATTTGAATTTGTGATCATGCGAATGAGTTGCGCTAAAGTTTAATTAAAAATTCTGAATTATTTCATATTTCTGAGATTTTTTTTTTCACTCGGTTCATGACTAAATTTGGATTTTGGGAAAATTACTTTATACATGTAATTTAATTTTCATTCAATGTTCTGCTTTATGTTAATCTGCTGATTCAAATTTCTGCTTAATGAATCAACAACTAATTAATGCCTAAATAGCTTTCATTGCTCTGTTTTTCCGGCAGATATTATTTATGGAATTATTCTCCATTAATTGGTAATCGACTGACCTTAGTCGAAATCAAATAAAATATTTAAAGATAATATATTTATGATTCAATGTCTCTATTCTTAATATATTGCTTATTTTGAATTTTCCTTTTATGTTTTCGCTTTTTTTTTAATTTAATTGCATCAGATTTCTGTTGCAAGTAACAAAAATAAGTATTTGATATTTTTATATCTCATTAGTACTGTGTTTTAATTTAATTGTATTATGAGTTATTTGGAATTTACATAGATGAGATATAATTTTATTATATCATTATGATTAAGTCTATTAGATATTATTATGTTAGAAATGTCTAAGATTATCATTTATTAATTATATGATTTTTTATATGTTATTTGAGTTGTAGGCACCACAGTGGCAAAACTAAATAATTTTATAGGAAAATATCATATAATATAAAGATTTATCATTTATCCGTGATTATCGAAATGACTATTATTAAAAATGATTGGATAAAATGATGTTTGCCAATTATTAGAACTTCTAGATTAAACTCGACTCAAATGACAGTATGGAATGATATAAAGCTGATTTGTAGTCAAAGATTATATTCAGAAGTATGACATTGACTATACAGAGACATTTATTAATGTATCAAAGAAAAAAATTTTAAGGATAATTATGACTTTAATGACCGACTTATTATGATTATTTCAAAAAGCTTATATTATTAAAATTCTCAAAAGATTCAATATGAAAAGTTGTTCACATGGGATTGTTTTCATTCAGAAAGGTGACAAACTAAGTCTCATATAGTATTCTAAAAATAATATTGGAAAGCTATGAAGTTAATTCAACATATTTCAATTGTTGGTAACATTATGCATTTGCAAGCCTGTACAATATCGAATATTAGCTTTGCGGTCAGTATGCTAGGCGGGTATCAAAATAATCTTGAAATTGAGCATTAGAAAATTGCAAAGAAATTGCTAAAATAACTACAAAGAACAGAAGATTATGTGCTTACTTAGAAGAGATCAAATTACTTAGAGGTGATTAGCTAATCAGATTCAAACTTTGTTGGATGCGTTGATAGTAGAAAGTCTACTTTTTTGCTTTGTATTTATGTTGGCAGAGGCAGTCATATTATGAAAAAGTGCTAAAGAATCTAATATCACTTTATCCACAATAGAAGCTGAATTTGTGAAATAATTTGAAGCCATAATTCAAGCTTTATGACTACAAAAAATTTATCTCAGGACTTAGGGTTGTCAATATCATAAGCAAGCTATTGAGAATTTATTGTGATAATTCGCAGCAGTATTTTTCTCGAAGAATGATAAGTATTTCAAATATTTCAAACATGTGGAACTAAATTATATTGTCATTAAGAGTAGGTTCAGAAACAAAAAATATCTACTTAACATATTTTATGGTTGCTAATCTGTTAACTAAAGCTTTACAACCCAAGTTATTTAAAAATATATACAAAAAATGAGACTTGGCTATAATTATGATTAACATTTGGGATTTTTACATATAAGACATGAAATTTATATGAAATTACGCATTTCACCATCAATTCGTAAATATTACAACTATCACACCATATTCATTTAAATTTTACGTATTTCACATATTTCACATATTTCATATACTATATAATATTATATATAAATTAAAATGCATAAATTTATTAATATTTAAATTCTAATATATATTTTTATTTTTTAATGTAAACACATCAATTTTCTTACTTCAATTAAAAACTATAGCCATGTGGATTTAAATTCGGCACCCTAGTTAATTAGAAATTTTAAATAGGATAAATAAATTAAAATACATAAATTCATAAATATTTAAATTATTATTTATATAAATTAATTTATTTATAGTATTTAATTAATATATTAATAATATAGTTAAGATGAAGGCCAATTTAGAAATGTCAAAGAATATGGTGTGAAATATGTGAAATGCGTAAAATTTAAATGAATATAATGTGATAATTGTAATATTTATGAATTGATGATGAAATGCGTAATTTCGTATAAATTTCACGTCCTCTATTTAAAAACCCCTTAACATTTATGATAAGAATTGACATTCTAAGCTTTATTAACACATTTTTAATATACATTATTTATTATTTTATTTGTGTACATATTATAAATCATAAAAAATGTCTCACTGAAACATGATTGTGGCCATATACTTATTGGCTAAATGTGATAAATTATTAATGTCATAGTATACAAAAAAATTATGTTGAAAATTAAATAGTGTATAACCGTCATAACTCATATTTAATAATATTTTATCATATTATGATACTTATAATAATAATTATTATGTTTGAGATTCATTGATATTATGTCTGCCTAATATTTATACTATTAATATTATCAGGCCAAGTGAGAGAATGTTAGATAATATCTTTTAGTATTTAGCGAATAATTATTAAGATCTTGATATTATCATTAGGTGGTCCTCAAAATTTGAATTAATTTGATCAATTCAAATGGCCTTAAAATATGTGATAAATTTGTTAATACGATCTTATTTATAAAAATTGTTAATAGTAAGGACAAATCTCATCTGTTCGATCGGCTACCTGATGGATGTACCGAATTTATTGAATTCCTCTATGAATAGGTCATCTCCCTGCACATATTGGATATGCGATATTCTATTTAATCAGTGTATAAAGCAGAGGTGGGATAAAGGGAGCGAAAACCTATTTGATTTTTAAAACTCGTCTCTAGAATGGCTTGTATATCAGTGAATTCATATATGTTTTTAAATTATATGATTTGTGAGATTGATTGGTTCAAAGATTTGGTAATCATTCAAAAAAAAAGACATTAATATTTTATATTTAACACAAATTTAATTTTAAAAATTAATTTTATTTTACATTTAATATAAATTTTAATATTGATATTAACTTTATTACATATTTTATATATTTTTTAATATTTCATATTTTACATATTTTATATATTTTTTAATATTAAATTCTTTTTATCAATTATATAAAATAAATTTCTCCCTTAAAAAAACAAGGGCAAAATTGAAACTGAAATATAGATTTTAGGATTTCACTTTATTTTACAATATACATATTTTTTAAAAATTATAAAGTGTTTTAAATTATTTTACACGTAATTAGTTACCTAAGGAGTGACGACTTAAATGAGATTTTTGGCGTCAGCTTTCATGGCACCTGGTTGGGTTCAAGTTAGGTGGCCACATTGCAATAAATAAATCAAAGCCACCCGGTAAAACACGCCAGATTTTGACCAGAGGTGCATTCTAGAGAAATTAATTTGAGATGATTTTTAAAAATTAAGAAAAATTAATTAACTAATTAATAATTTAAATATATTTAAAACAAAATTAACAAAAATAGGCATGTTTCGGACATCTGGTGTGCGCCGTCTGAAACATGCTCCCTTTGTTAATTTTATTTTAATTATACTTAAATTATTAATTTAGCTTTTAAGTTAAATTTTTAAGTATAAATATTTTTATGAATTATTAAAACTTTAATTAGTTAATATTCTATCATATTAAATAAAGTTATTTAAGAATAATAAATGACTATAAAAAATTAGTAATATGATTATAAAAATAATATTATAATTAATATTAACAGGGAACGATAAACTGAGAGTAAAGTTGAGTTTTCAATTTTCGAATATTTAAAATACAACGTAAAAAAAATACAAATTTTAATAATTTTAAAATTAATATACAGAATTACAGATCATCTTTTACACGTGTTAAGTTCTCTTACTCCCCCACTCTTCCACTACTATTTTTTTTAAATAGGTATTTGAATTGTAGTTAATTATGGTTTATATAATTTAATTATGATTTTAGTAAGAGAGAAAATGCTAATAAATAAATTTTATTATTTGATTAATATATATAATTTGTATAATGAATGTTGGTAATGAGCGGGAGAATAAGTTCATGGGCCTGAAAATAAGGTAATTTATGGGAAACTTTAACTTCTTTGTTTTTTTTTTGTTAAAAACAAATTACAAGAAATAAAAAATTAAAAAATTTTAAACAAAAGTTGCGGCGCCGGGCGACTCCTGTATTAACAGAAGTCGCCCTCACGCCGCTTTGCAGAAGTCGCCCACCGTCTTCCGCTTTGCAGAAGTAGCCCACCCGCCGGTCGTCTTCCGCTTTATTAATTTTATTTTTATTATATTTAAATTATTAATTAGTTAATTAATTGCGCTTGATTTTAAAAAATCATCTCCCCATGATTTCGCTATTCGCAAAGCTAAACAAGGATGCCCACCGTGTAAATTTTGATTTATATTTTTTAAAATTAGTATCCATATAATTTAAAATAAAACTAAAAAATGGCAACAAAAAGATTTTCAATAATTTTACAATAAAATTTAAAAAATTATAGATCAAAATATAATATTAAATAAATTATGGAAACTATAAATAAATAATTTAAAAATTACCTCTTGTTGGTTCAGTACAAATTCAGAAGACTGTTTTGGTCAGACTAATAAATGGGGATAAGATTAAGTGGATTTTATTGGGCAGTTTATTTGTAACAGTTAATTTTATTAACATTAAAATTAAATATATATAAAAATATTATTTATTTAAATTTATAAATAATATGAATTTAAATTAATTATTATAATGAATTAGAAATATAATGTAAATTATAATTTTAATATGTATAAAGAATATAAAATAAGGCTATTTTTTATTTTAAATTATATGTACATAAAATATAACTAATTTTTAATATTAAATTATATATATCACATAATTATTTAAAATAAATCTAATTAATTTTAATTTAGATAAACAAACAAATAGAAGTTAAGCTTATTTAAACGATCAAGGGGATAATTAAGTTAGTGATTTTGATTTTTGATTATTTGTTTGGGCACCATAAATCACAGATGGAGTTACTTGATTAAGGGAAGTTTGGTTGTATGTTTTTTTATTTGATGTTGTATTATATTTAGAAAAAAAATAATTATTTAATTTGATGATATATATAAATAATTTTATAAAATATTATAAAATTATTATTTAAAAATAATATATGATATTAAATCAAATGCCCGTTAAATTATATGCTTAGATTTAGTTACAAGCCCTAATGCTAATCAATTTATTTAAAATACACATTTATGTTGGGGGAACTAATGATCTAATTTTGAGTCATTTGACATTGACTATAATCAAATTAAAAGGTTTTTAATTAGATCTTGATTAATCCAAAAAAAAAAAGAATGAAAGGAGATAGATCCGTTGTTGATCCTAACTAGGCTGAGCTCATTTAGATTCAAGCTAGATCCGAGCCACTGTCAATCCAAATTTCAATCAAGGCGTTATTTTCCTGTCAAAATATTAGATATAAATGTCATTGTTTATTTAATCAAATTAAATCATGTGATCTATCTCGATCCAATAGTTAGAAATAGAAATAAAATGTAAATTTACAATTACCAGAGTTTGTCATGCAATCTATCTCGATCCAATAGTTAGAAATAAAAATAAAAAGTAAATTTACAATTAACAGAGTTTGGATAAAAATCATGAACAAAATTTTAATATAATCATCCATTAAGTTATTGTGAAAATACTAATATACTGAAGCAAGTTATACATACACGTGTATATATATATATGTATATATATGTTACTTTTTAAATCTATTTGATTTCGAGCTTGCTCAATCTAATCCTACACTAGTTTAAGATTGGATTGATAAAAATTTCGAGCCACGAAAAAAGCTCGCTTGAATCGAGTTAATCTTCGTTCAATTTGAAATCCAATTTATTTCTCACTTGATCTTTTAACCAAGTTAACATCCAAAGTTCAATGATTTTTTTTCTTTGATAAGTGGCCTAAGACTTTAGCATTAAACTAAAAATAAATAAATATAAATATATCAACCAACATCCTTATAGAGGATATGATAAAAATTAATAAGAAAGTCATGCAAATGTATACCCAGGAGTAACAAGCGAGCTTCACCTGTTAAACAAATTGTATGACTGCATAAAAAAAAATTTATGCACTACAATTTTTACTACATAGTACAATTTTTTATGCACTACACAATTTTTTTACGTAGGATAAAAAAATTGTATACTCAGGAGTGGGCGGATACGGCGGACGGGATTTGGATAGAAGGCGACTCTGCCATCACTATTGCGGACCTTCACCGGACAGCCAGAGGACACCCTCCCGACAAGACCATGGCCCAGATCGCCAATCATTTTTGCGCCTTTAAGGCGTACAAGATATCTCATGTATACAGAGCCGCTAATAGAGCGACAGATTTTGTAGCTTCCTTTTCTTGTTTAGATGATTTAGAGTGGCGTAGGGGCATGTCCCTCCCACTCATTTTTTGTGCGATTCTTGAAGAGGATCGAACTTTTTGTACCTGATGTACCTTTTTTTACTGTTATAATATTATAGGCTACGGCCGAATTTCAAAAAAAAAATGTCATTAATTTCTCAATTTTATCAAAGATATTAAGAGGTGTATAGGTATGAGACATGGTATAAACTATCAATGATGTGAGGGTACTATTAATCGACATGATTCTCCCAGCCAAAGACAGACTCCTCGCAGCCTAAGAATTAATACTACTCCTCATTGTTGTAAGAGTTGCTGAAAAATTAGACTTGTTACGTTTATGTTTGGTAAGATCGATACCCAAGTAATGCCATTATTGTTCTTTCTGCATCCCAAATTTTTATCAAATGGTAGCTTTCGCGTCCCTCATAGCAGTGCGGCTAAAAATAATAGACAACTTATTTATATTTATCTTTTATCCAGAGCAGTCATAATAGCCATCTGAACTCTTTTTAATACAAATTGTAGCAACAAGCACAGCCTCAGCAAAGAAAAGTAGATCATCGGCAAACATAAGTTGTGATGAGGTGAAGCATTTAGAGTAATTTTGAGACCTGATAAGCTACCTCTTTGCATTTCCTTGTGAATCATTGCAAACAATAACTCAGAACAAATAATGAAATAGTAAAGGGATAAAAGACATCCCTGGTGTAAGCCCCTCCTTACTTGAATCTACGATGGTATTGTAGGTGATTACTTTTTGCCACCACCAAATCTCAACTCTGGCTACGATGGTATTGTAGTCAGCCACTAATGTAGTGTCTTAGTGTGCTAAGGCCCTTCGTAGATTCATTTTCAAATACGTTCTATCATTTTGAGTCGAGAGATTGATAAATAGATGCATCCTATTAACACATTTAGGTTAAGATTAATGGAGCTTATGCCAAAACTCACCTGTAAGATTACAATTAGCTAATAAAGAAGAGCGGGAAGAAACAAATTATGAAAGATTAAGAGAAATGGGGATTTTTCCCCTAACATGAATACACACATCGCTCTGAAAATCATGTTAATTTACAGGCTTAAACATTTAAAAAGAACTATTTACATAAATGCACACACAGGACTTGAATCACCCTCTCTTCCCAATACCTTGAGCTCTTGGAGACCCCAATTCATGCAGTCCTCCGCCTCCAATCTTCCTCGCCTGAGCCGCCCCGCCACCGACGGCAGGCGCCGGAAGCCTCTTATCACCCATCCTCCTCGCATACTCTTTCCTCTTCCAAGATCTCCTCTTGTTGTCACCCCACCCATTCCCGTTCAGCGTCGGCATCAAATACCACCAAATCGACATGCAGCAGATAGCAAACATCCTCCCGAATATCACCAAGCTCAGAAGTGTCAGCACCGCCGCCGCCGGCATGTAATACTCCGGACGCCACCGCCACCACTCCCCTCTGTTCATCCCTTCCCCTGTTCCTCCCCACGAAAAGCTCTTCTTCATCACCTTCATCGGCGCAGGCGGCGGAGCAGCAGGTGCCGCCGGCGGCTTCGGATCCGCCGGCTCCACCTCCACCTTGGGTGGCTGCTGCAGCGCGGCAGGCTGGGCCGGCGGATCCTTGCCCTTCGCCGGCTTCTTATCCCCCTCTTCCTCCCGCATCCGGACGACGATTGGGATCCAGTCCTGCGAATTGGAGTACATGAAGCGGACCATGGCGACCCCCTGCGACCCTGTTCTCGCCATGATCTTCTCCCTCCGAGCTTCGAGCTCGGAGAGCACGGAGGTGAACTTATCGAGCCCTCTTGACGAATAAGGGTTCTTGCTGCTGCTGCTGCTCTTCTTATTCCTCGATGCTTTGGGCGTCGAGGGGCCCGACGCCGGCGCCGGCGAATCGTCGTCCACGCTGTGGAAGCTTGAGGTCCCGCAGAACATCGCTGGGCAAACGAGAGATTGATCGAGCGGAGAAATCGGAAGTCGTCGGCGATGGCAGGGTTGTGGTTGGATTTATATAAAAAAATGTGAATTATTTTTTTTTAATAGCGGAAAAAATATGGATTATGAAAACTTGGTCAAGCAGAAGGGCTAAGTCAAATGACAATATGAAATTATTTATTTCGGCGATCTATTTTTTTTTTTTTCACCAGATTGACTTTGTTTTTCGGTGTGACGTTGCACTAAGGGGACACAAATCTTATATATACATAATTTTAAAAAAAATATATTTTACTTGATATGTATTTATATATAAACTTCATCAAAATAAATACAATATAATTTGTACTTTTAAATTAATTTTAAAATTAAAATTAATTATAATTTATATTTTATTATAAAAATTTAACTATGCTATTAAATATATCAAAATATAATATTATAAATTTATTTTTAAATTATATATATATTTCTAATATTATTTTTATATAAAATATTATATCATAAATATATATAGATATAAAGAGTTTTCAATTATATGTTTAAAATACTAAATATTTATATTTAAGTTGATTATAAATTAAATTAATTTCATTTTGAACAAAAGTAATTTTGAGTCCATTTAAATTAAATAAAATAGGAAAAAATTTGCTATCAGAATTATATTTATAAAAAGAGTTTCAAATTCAACAAAAGATTATTAAAAAGATTAACAATGTGGGGAATTGTTGTTTGGGGTAATTTTTATGGGAGATTTAATTTGTTGAAATTATATGTTTTAACTAAATTCTTTAAAAATTATATACGAAAATTATACCTGCTTTCAGTTCTGCTAAAATGACTTTCGACTATTTGTACTGAATACACCTAGAATAAAATACTGAGGTATTTTAACAAAATTATTAATAATATATTAAAAATTATTAATAATATAAAATTAAATTAATTATTATATTAAAATACGTGAAACAAGTAATATAAATTAATTATTATTTTAATTTCTTTTTATTTTAAATTATATATATGATTTGAAATATAGTTAATTTTTCATATTAAATTGCATAAGTAATGCGACATACTTGATAAAAATTAACAAAACTTTAAATAAGTTTATCAAACAGACCCTAAATATTTACCATGAAAAAAAAGTAAAAGACATAAATTTGAAAGAATTTAAATGAAACAAGAAATATTATAATAAATTGAGTATGATATATGAAATTTTTTAAAGTATATTAGCAAAACATAGAATTTTGATAGAAAAATCTTGTGTATAAATCTTCTTATAAAATTATGTAGACAAATTTTCTTATAGAATTATGTAGGATTTAAAAAAATAAATAACAGAACAAATTTAATTTTTAATAAATTTACATACAATAATAAATAGATAAAAATATTTTTGGAGATAGTTTGGATTCTTTTTATCCTCCTAAAGTGGAATTAAAATTTTCATCATAAAAAATTTGAATAATAAAATTTTGTATAATAATACAGAAGTATTTTAATGTTGGCACCTTTTTAATGAAAGGTAAAATTACAGGCACGCTTTCATAAAAAAAAAAATTGCAGGCAGGCGGCATTCCATTAAAACAATTTTATGTGAAACTTAAATTTTAATATTATATATTAATTATTTAATTATAAAAATTATATAAAATATAAAATTTATGTTTAATTCATGCTATAAAATTGTATGTTTGTAATTTAAGTTATAATTTTTATATTCAATATGTATATAAAAATTTTGAGTATTATTTTATTTAAATTAATTTTTTTAATTTTTGTTTTCAAAATTTTAATATTTTTATTATGTTAAATCTTTAGGTTGATTCAACCTAATGTGATTTTTTTCACCTGGAGTTAAATTGCGTGGAATTAATTATCTCATTTATTTTAATTGAATTAAAGTATTTACTGTGCCTATTATTTTTTGATTTCTTATTATACATTTTTTTATCATCTTATTATACACATTATTAATGAATCTATTTGAGGGTAAAAATAATTTTTGCATTTATGCTTTAACTTTGGTTTGGTTTGACGCAGGAAAAACGCGTATGATTTTTTAAAATTTAATTTAAGATTTTATTAAAAAAATTTATATGATCTTAATTAAAAAAATACATATTTTACTATTAATACTAAAATAGTATATCATCAAATCGAAAATCTTACAAAATTTCATGTCATATAACATTTTTAAAAGGAATAATAAATTAAATTAATAATGTATTTTCATGAATCTTATTCTATTGTCTAAGATTTATAAGTCTATATATAATATAAATTTTTATTTCATTAAATTAAATTTAAAATAAATTTATATATATAATTAATTTAAAAAATTAACATATTTAGAGTATAGTATTAAAACTTAAGGCTTAGGAATTAGAATTTAGTTTATAAGATTAAAGTAATTTAGTGCAGAAGTTAATATTTTGGATTATAAGTTATAGTTTTAAAATTTAGGATTAGAAGTATTTAGCATGATTCTATTGAAAATAATATAAAATCTATAATTTTCTATTGAAAATAATATAAAATCTATAATTTTACAAATTTTTTTTGGAGTCATTTTTAATATTTTAATGTGATATATATAATATTTTATTTTTAATATTGAAATACATAATTTTTTATATTTAAATTATCTTCTATGTACGTAAATGCCTTTTTCCATGAAAAATTTATATAAAGTTAAAATCAAACACATGATTTTTTTCATGAAAATTTTATATAACATAAAATAAGGTTAATTATTATCATATGATTTATATTAAATATAAAATATAGTTAATTATGATCTTATTATATATTTATCTAGAATGTGTATTAAAATTAATTTTTTTATTTTAAACTATATATTTGATGAGAAATTGAATCAAATGTAAATTTTAAATTTTGTATAAAATGTGATATTAAATTTTAATGTTTAACATAACAAAAAAAATTCACTCAGTTTTAAAATTTTAAAAAATTAGAGGGGTACGATTTTATATACACATATTATATATTTATCTATATGAATATACGTTTGTATATATAGATTTATAGATAATACACAAGCACACAGATTATGTTATGCATTTTAGTGCTGTTTCTCTTATTTAATGAGAAGCAAATATATTAATAAATATAAATTTCAAATAAAATGAGGAAGTAATTGTGATACACATGAGAAAGAAATAAATAATATTCCTTCGCCAAGTATTTATAGTTTGATATTCACGTTATCTATTTATATATCACAATCTTTTTTCTTTCTGATATGAAATAATTCATTTATGTAATTCTCTCACCACTTTTTATCAGCTTAGAGCTTACCAAAAATCGCACTTTGACTCGGGATTAATTTTCTTATTTTATTTAAATTAATATTTTTAAAATAGATTGAACTTGAAATTGTCTAAAATTATAAATTTGTTTGCTTGCATTTAATTGAATTTTGATTATATTAAAAATTGGTAAACAAGTGCTTAAATTAAGGAAAAATCAAATTTCTCATTTTTATAATTCATAAATCACAAATAAAACGAATACTAGTCTTGGGAGACTAGTTCTAGATCTTTTTTGTCTTCACTATTATTTGTCTACCTTTGTTGACTTTATCATGAAATCCGTTTATTAAATGAGATAATTGTATCCAAAACATCGAAAAAAAATAAAAAAAATGCAAGAAACTCAAGTAAATTTATTAATTACTTAATTTGTTAGCAATATTTCAATTAATAGTAATATATATATATATATATGTATTTTTATATGTGCTTCGAAGACTATAAGAACTGTTGATTGATGCCAACTTTTGTGATAATGCGAATGAATACTACAAGGTACCTCAATTATTCGCATTAGCACTTTGACAATCAAATTAATATAAAGAATAAAATAAATATGTAAGGAATGAGATAGATTTGAGTCATTTGTTATCAACTTATAGTCGATCCAAATAAAAATTAATTTGACTTTTCATTAATTTTTATATTTTAACCGAATTATATATATATATATGTATTTATTTATTCAATCAATCTAAATAACAATTATTCATTTTAAACTAATATTTAAAAATAAAAAACTAATCTATAATAACATGATTTGAATAAAAATTATCAATTAAATTCTAATGAAATCTTTCATTAGAATATTAAAAAAATAACAGTAAATCTAACTATATGTATAAAAATATATAAATAATATCTTTTATTTTTTAACCGATATGAATTTAAGCCATAAAAATGGCTCATTAGTGTACTCGTTTGGATCAAATTGAGTTTAATTCAATTCAACTTTTGATATTTGAACATAAAGCAAAATTAACGGCCTTAGTTGCTTTCAAGATAAACAATATTATTAAATAAAAAATCACGTATATATTTTTGCTTGAGAATGGAAAATTAGGCTCTGTTTAGCGCAATGATCAAAATCAGGATCAAAATAGTACTAGTTTAAAAAATAATAATAATAATAATAATAAATAAATTTTTTAAATTATTCTACATAAAATCTAATATAAAAAAAATTATTTTTACTTTCATACTCAATAATTTTTAATAAAAATATCAATTTTATTTCACACATATATCTTTAATTTATGTAAATTATGTATTTAGACTTTAATTTATACATTCTATAACAGCTTAATTTTTAGACTATATATGTAAAATTAAAAAAGTTGATTTTCTAAATATAAAATTTAATGATATTTTCAAAGAACAAATTTAGATAGAGATGAGGGGTAGGAGCCGGCAGATGGGGACATGTGACATGCAATAATTAAAGTCTTGTTTTTTAATATTTTTTTCCCATATTTTTTTTCCCATATTTTTTTCCGTCAGTTTCAAGACTTGGAGCCTTTATAGAGAAAGCTAAGAGATCATGTATTCCATGATTGATATTAATTATATGTAAAATCATATTAAATAGATTTTTTTTAATAGTAAACTTATTCATTTACATATTTGTCGTAAAATAACTTTTTTTTAATAGTAAACTAAGAGGGAGGATGAAGATGAAAGATATGAAGTCATTCTTTGCGGAACTTGAAAAGTACAGATTGTAGGGAACGTCCTTGATCACAGCACCTTCACCATTATCTACGTTGCTTGATTTATCATCAACGACTCTGTCATCAATTCGTTGATCCATCAAATTCATCAAGTTGGACCTCATCATCGAAGGCCATATTCCACATATACCGTCTATGAGATCTCCACCACGAAACTCCTTTTCGATTATGAAATTTATTTCTATGATCTTTTCGTCATTACGAATTGGCCATGTATAAATAAATGTCAAAGGTACCGTGATAAATTTATTATTAAATAAATTTGATTTTACTTTTATATATGAAACTATTAAATCGTGCATGAAATAGTAAAATGCCATAAACCTTTTAAATAAAATTAATTTTTTATTTAATTAATCAAATTAAATAGCATGGCCGTGACCCGTAATCGGAGTCTCCGCCGTGTGAGATTCGCCGATTCATTGACTTGGCTCGCAACAACGGCGGTCTTAACGGCAGTGACGGAACGGCACTACTGGGCTCGGCCCAGTACGGTACGGCCCAGGCCCATAACGAATGCCTTTACGGTCGCTCCAAGCCAGCTATGCTATTCTCAAATAAATAAATAAATAAATAAATAAATAAATAAATAAATAAATAAATAAAATCTGCGCCGTAGGACTTTGGAGATAGATCTCAACTGCCACGTCGCCGCCGCTAACCACAACTAAGAGGACTTTCAGTTCCATCTAGAAAGTCCGGCAAATCACTCCTCTCTTATTTCGTTTAAATAAATATTAAATAAATTAATTGATATATTAAAAATTATATAAACTAGTTTATTTTTTTAAAAAAATAGTTTTGTTCACTTTGAACATGAACCAAACAGAGGTACGGTCGTGTGGCTCACATTATTTCTTCAGCTTAACACAAATTTTAATTTTAAAAATTAATTTTATTTTATATTTAATACAAATAAAAATATTAGAATTAATTTTATTTCACATCTTACATATTTTTTAATATTAAATTAAATTTTTTTTATTAAATTTATAAAATAAAATAAATATTTTTTTCTTATTCAAAATTTAATCCTTACATCAAATAATGTTAAAAGAATAATAAATTGCCTAATCGTAATTTTAGTATCTAACTCACTAAATTATCTAATAAAATAAATATTTACTTATATAAAATTTTAAAAAATTAAAGCTTAAATCAGTTAGATTGATCAATTATTAAAAAGGTTTAGTATGAAATTATGAATCTAAAAATAACAATACTCTATCCAAATTGGCATCTATTTTGGCCTATGAAAAGATCATAAAAATCAATTTTATAAATGTTTTTTTTTTTATAAATGATATTAAGCATTAAAGTAAGTCAGAAATTTCTATATGATAGCATTATTATATAGGTAAAATTAATTCTTTTATTTATGATAATAACTATAAAGCATTTTTTTAGGTTAAGTATTTTGCTACTATTATTTTAGGGATTTGCTCATTAAATTGAGTAACTCAAGGCCTGCTTGGTAATAAAATTAATTTATTTTTTCCTAAAGGTGAGTAAAATATCTAAGACGTAAAACTCGATTTAGGATTCGCTCGTATTTTAGTTAGCTTGCAAAAAAAAATCACTTTAACTCATAATCAACTCGATATTTATACAATTATATGCATACAAACAATGATATAAGATATGAAATTGTCGAAGAAATTTAAGGTATATATTAAAAATTATATTAAAATAAATATATAGTATATATAAAGTTAACTGTATTTGAATTTTAAAATTTAAAAATAAAATAAAAAATAAAAGCTCACTTCAACTTGAAAATTGACTCAAAATTGATTAGATTTTCGTTGACTCAAATTAAACTCGACTCAAACTCAAAATTTTTGAGTTTGAGTTTCGAGTTCAAGTTGAGGCAAACTCGCTTGAATTTTACTTGTTATCAGTACTATTCTTGTTATGAAATTTGTAATCTTGCTTTGATATATGTGTATGATGAGAAATAAAATTAGTTGATTATATTAAAATTTATATAAAATATGAAATAAAATTAATTAATGTATTGAAAATAATATAAAATATTTCTATTTATAAAAATAATATAAAATATGAAATAAAATAAGTTTTTTTATTAAAGTGATATATACTTGAAAAAAATTACTTTAATATTATTTTTAAAATTGTTATAATAAATAAATTATGTTGATTTTTTTTAATAATCAAAATGATATGAGCATAAAAAGGCACTAGTCGCTGACGATGTTCAGTATTAGAGGGAGAGAGTGGAGAGTGATCGCCGGGTCATATCTTAAAAGAACAAAATCACTGAAGTAAAGTGCGACTCCTAGTACGCCTCCAGACCAAATAATGAGTAGTGAGAGAGCCACAGAAATGAATCTAAAAAGAGGAAAATCCTAAACTATATAAGTAGATAACGTGATCTCAAATAATAGAGGTTTTGGGGTAAAACCGTAAGGTTAATAATAGAAAATTTTATAGTTAAGCGTACTTAGGCTGGAGTAGCACTGGGATGGGTGACCTCCTTGGAAGCACTCAAGTCACGTAATTTTTTTAAAGCTAAAGCAGACAATACCTCTACAATAGAATCACAAGATATTTTACCTATCGTTGTGCTACCACTGCTGCCGCTTAACTAGTCAGTGGAAAGATCTTTAATTAAACGAGTCTCATACAAGAGTAACATTTAGAGTTTTACGGATTTGATGCCGACTCGAACTATGGATTGAAAGGTTTGAGTCTTCACATTATCTCTTATTTTCTCTATTTTTATTATAGCTTTTTAGTCTATATCTCTATATGATCACCCTATACTTTCTTTATCATTATGATGTAATGTATGAACTTTCTATATATTTAGCTTGATCTATATTTTCAATATCCTGTTTTCTTCATGACATACACTGCATCCAATGGGTCTTCAGCTCACCTTCATCACAAGTTATCACTGCAAAACCTCTGCAGACAAATTAGTCTTTCACAAATTACACTGCATAGCTATCGATATATTCTTCCCTAATAAAAGGCGAATAATTGGAGCAAATAGTGAACATTAAGCAACACGTTTTTACAAATATAGAGAATTAAGAGACGATGAAACAAGAGATGCCACATCAGCTAATTGGCTATTATGTAAGAGTGGCCCCATTAAGACGATGAATTATAAGGTAACTTTCTGGTAATTTAGAGGTAGAAAATATTATTTCTCTTATGCTATAAAAATCGTAAAGAGGCATAGCAAAACTATCCTGTGATCTTTTAGATTTCACTAAATCAATAATCGTTCAATATTTGAATCTTGATTTAACTCAGTTCGAGTATAACTCATGCCAGGGACATATTTATAACTTATAATTTGTCGAATTTAGTTTGATTCATAGCCGCATTGGATAAAATTTGCTCCATTTTTATTTTTAAAGATATTAATAATATAATTTATTTATATAATATTATTATTTATATAGGCAAGCCTATAGGTATAACCTATAGAAGTTCAAAATCTAGTGAAGTTATGTTATTTTATTCTTTGAGATAATTCTCTATCCTTTGAGCAAGCTCGAAATAAACTACTTATTAAGGTGAGTTCGATCCACGATAATAACTCTTTGCTTTCTATAAATCTATGGGCAATGCTTGAGCCGTGTCTGACTTGACTTAAGCATGAATTTGTAGCATTCTAGTGGCATTTTAAAATTGAAAATAACTTTGTTTTGCGGCCGAAAATAATATATGATGATTTATTATATTACAACAACTACGACTCTTTTAAATGGACGGGAGTTTTAAATTTTATCCTCGCCTAATAAATTAATTTATATGTTGAAAATTATGTAAGAAATGATATAAAGTAAATTTTTTATATTAAAATTTATATATTAAATTTTATTTTATTTTAATTTTTTTAATATGACCAAAATATCTAAATTTTTAGATAGAAAAATTGAAAAGATAGAAAGACTGCAAGGAGTTGTGTGTCCCATATCTAGACTAAAAAATTAGGGTTTTGGATGCCTTTTATACTAAAAATAATTCAATATTAGCTACATTACAGTTATAATATCATTTTTTTTAAATTTAGTTGCATTTTATGAAAAAAAAATAATTCAATAAAATTAGATTACAGTTATTATATGAATTTTTTATTGTTAACTTCGAGCTAAAAGATATACTTAATTTACATAACGTTTTTGATCTATATTTAGTTTTATACATTAATTCTCCTAAGTAAGATATTAATTTGTGTAAATTATATATTAATATTTGGATTTTAAAGTTGATTTATAATTATATTTTTTTATAACTAAACTCTAAGCTCCGTTGGATTTTGACCATAAATAAAACAATTATAACTAAGATTTTTATTTAATTTTTAAAAATAAAAATTACTGTATTAATCTATTTAAAATAAATTTAAATATTAAATAATAAATTTTAATTCACATTTAACAAAATTTTAAATAAATAAATTAATTTTATTTCACATTTAATATAATTTTTAATATATTTTTAGATATATTTTTTTAAAACATAATCTTTTTTTAAAAAATATTTGTTTTCTTCTACCTACATTAAGCTAAAATATTTAATTTAAAGATATTAATATATAATTTTTTAGTTTTTTGAAGCTTGTATGTAATTTATTTATGTATTTTTTGTTTTGAATGTTTATTTTAATTTTTTATTTGTTTTACAGCGGGTCCGCCGGCCCGGCCCATCACATCCACGCGTTTCTTCTGCCTCCCTTCTTCTTCCTCTCTCTCTCTCTCTCTCTCTCTCTCTCTCTCCTCCGTTCGCTTTGAATCTCCGCAATTTTCTGCGGGTGCCAGCCTTGGATGACCCCACATCCCTATCCTACCAATCTGGGGCTCCTTTTTCTTCTTCCTGCTCCCTCAGCTCCTTCCACTCTGCCTTCCCATCTCCCCTTTCTAGCTGGCTCCTGCCCTCTCGCGGTCTCGCCTCCATCGTTGTTAGGAGGACGGGAGAGAGGAGGAGGAGGAAGATCTAGGCTCCGAACTCCCCGAGGTAGAAATTAGAACGAATGGCGTTCGCCGGTACTACTCAGAAATGCATGGCTTGTGAGAAGACGGTCTACTTGGTCGACAAGCTGACCGCCGACAACCGGGTCTATCACAAAGCTTGCTTCCGTTGCCACCATTGCAAAGGAACACTCAAGGTACTATCTCTCTCTCTCTCTCTCTGTGCCTTTCCGTGCGTTCGCTTTTACTGTTATTCACGACCTCTTGTTGGTTTTTGTTTGGTTTTCTTTCTTCTTTATCCGATGGCATTTAGTTAGGGTTTCATTACGGTGCTTGATTTCGCACTCTGTTATGATGCGACGCTTCTTTGTTTTTGATCTACCGGCCAGCTTCATCATTTCTTAATTGAAAACCTACCCTAGCTAGACCGATGCTATTCATCTTCCTCTTTAATCATGAAGGTAAACTTTCAGATCGGCAAACCCAATCAGGATCAATGGACCATAAGAAAAAATAAATTAAATTTTTGGGAAATCTGTGAATTGATTATGAATCTTCATCCCCTTTATAAATCTGCATCTCTGCAGCTGGGAAATTATAATTCGTTCGAGGGAGTTCTGTACTGCAGGCCTCACTTTGATCAGCTCTTCAAGATGACTGGCAGCCTTAACAAAAGCTTTGAAGGTCAAGTCTTCTCTTTGAATCCATTCTTTACTTAAAAATATGCAATTTTTACAACTATAAAAATTGTTGAAGCTCGATTTCAGGTACCCCGAAAATCGCCAAACCTGAGAAACATGTGGACGGTGAAGTATGTAGTGAAAGTGTGAAGGATTGCTGAAATCTTCCTTTTCTTCAGTAATTGTTAATGCTAACTGTAAAACTTGTTATTCGTGAATTAGAAACCATTGGTGAGTAAATTATCAAGTGCTTTTGCTGGAACCAGGGAGAAGTGTGTTGGCTGCAGCAAAACTGTTTATCCAATTGAGAGGGTAATGTTTCTTTCTTCTAACCTTGTTAGGATTTTTGGGTTTATTCTTATCGGAGATATTGACTTTAATGCATAAGCTCTTGCGGATCTGAGAAGAGTTCATGTAGTTGATTAATTTTTTTTTTTTAAAGTAAAAATCTTGTAGTTATTCTGTTACCCTTTTTCATTGTGTTGATACTTCTGTAATCCATAGATTAATATAACTTTTTTGGATCGTCTACATTGATTTTGATCCCCTGCTTGTCCCTATTTAATCGATGCCCTTTGTGCACAAGGGTTTCTAGAGATCGAAGATGGTCATGTGCAAACCCTTAAACATCTTTCCTTGTGTTATCTTTCTATAGGTAATTATACACTCTAATGCCACTGTTTGACTTGAGAATCTTCATCTTCGCTACACTAATTTTATTGGCACCTACTATCATCATATAGCCTAATTGATCGGATATCATTGTTTTAAAAGTTTCACTTGAATTCATTACAGGTGACGGTAAATGGAACTCCGTATCATAAGAGCTGCTTCAAATGCTCTTATGGGGGCTGTGTAATTAGTCCCTCGAACTACATTGCACATGAGGGGAAACTCTACTGTAAGCACCACCACATTCAGCTCATTAAGGAGAAAGGGAACTTGAGCCAGCTGGAGAATGAGCCTGTGAAAATGGCCACAGACGCCGCCATGGGCGCAACGGTGACGGAAGCTTGAGCTCTCAATTACCATCGCATTCCAGCAAGCTTGGTTTTTTGTTTTATCTCATAAGAACTTGATATATATATAATGTGAGAACAGCAGTTTGCATGATTTATAGCATGAAATATGTGCGTTTAAGGGGTAAAGGATCCAGATCTGGCTTCCTTGACCCTGGTATGTATCGGCTTCTTCCACATGTAAAAATTGTTCTTCGGATTTTAGTAAATTTAAGCTCTCATTTGCTCCTCTAGACCTTGGGATATTTTCTTCCAGTTGATAGCAGAGCAGATCTTAGTTCCAAGCTAGTTGGAGCCATTTATTATTTAAAACAACACTGAAATGAACAGATGTGCTAAGTCTCATCAAGATTTTTGGCAATTAATTGAGATTGTGATTGCAATTTCATGTAGATAGAAATGAAACATGCATTTTACTACATTTTTATGATTATATGGCATCACTAGTTAATAAGTGAAGATGGAATCACTGAAGTCATCCTATTTGAACCCCAGGCAGTGGGAGGTCCAAGCCGAAGGATCAAGCCCAATCAAATTTAGTTGTTCGTATTTAATTTTAGATTTACTGTGAATGTGAAACAAAATTACTTTCTATTTTAGAATGTGTGATATATGAAATGATTTAAGGGGTGAACGGGCTCATATTTTTTTAGATGTTTTTATTATTTTTAAGGGAATTTACATACAGAACATTAAATTCATCACAAATTATGTATTCCACTATCGTTTAGTAAATATTACGCATATCACACTTTGCTTATGAGTTTTACATTTCTGTTGTAACAATAGCCAACATAAGCAGAATGTAAATTGCGTAATATTTACTAAACAATAGTGAAATACGTAATTTGTGATGAATTCAATGTCCTGTATGTAAATTTCCCTATTTTTAAATAGTTTTTTTTGTTTGATTTAATGTGATTATATTGTAATTTAATAAAAACTAATTTAATTGTACCTTTTTTATAATATAAATAAGTTATTTAATTTGGAGTAGCATTTAGTAAGATTTTAAATTTCGACCGAAACTATCGAGTTTTGGTAGTTTTGGATTGGTTTTTGTGAAAATTGATTCGAAAAAGCTATTGAGTTTATATTTAAGCTGAAGTTTAGTAAATTTGGTAGTTTCGGTTGAATTTTGGCTAAAATTATTAAAACTCGATGGAAACTATTGAAGTTCATCTCCGTCAAGAAAAATTCAATAAATATAATTAATAATACAAAATTTAAATAATTTATAGAAAAAATTAAAACTCGGTACTGAAATTATTGCAACCGTCGAAACTAATGCTTTCATATGACTAAAATTGAAATAGAGTTTTAAAATTTGGTATTTAGATATTTTATTAGAGTAGTAATTTTATAATTTTTTTATATTATTATTTAAACATATTATTAAACCAGCAATTAATATTTCAAAATGGTATGAAATAACAGCATACAATCATTAAATTAAATATCCTCTAATTTTTAAATTAAAATTTGCTAAACATACTAAATATAGGTAGTTTTGATTTAAGTTTTGTGCAGTACGCAATTTGTTGTCTTTAAACTTTTTCGAATGATCGGAATTCTGAAGGTCAGTTCCTGGGTGCTAAAGGCTCTTATTTATTTACACAGGCTACTGATATTGCAGAACTACATGCTGTTCTCGTTGCTGTGGAGTTAGCCAAACCGTGGATTGGCAGAGTTCAAGGAGTATGGCTTGAAGGTGATTCCCAGAGGATTGTTCTACAGCTTCAAGAAGCCCTCTATGGCACGCAGCAGCCCTCCCTAGCGGAACTTTCGGATGCTATTCACATTTTGCTCTCTTTTCAATTTTGTAAAATATCTCATGTATACAGGCAAGCCAATATGGCCGCCGATTATATCGCTTTCTTTGCTCTTTCCTCAGATGTTAGTTGGGAGTGGAATACGTCACTCCCTTCTGATTTTTGTGCAATCCTCCTTAAGGATTGCTTGTCCTGTATTTGATACTTCATTTTTATTGCTTTAATGCATAGACTACAGCCGACCTTCAAAAAAAAAAAAAGTTGTCCGAATGAAAGAAATAGGCTAAGTGTAATCTGATTATATTTTCTTTTATGGTACATTTATTTTAATAAAATGAAATTATCATAAATTATCATTTCAAAAAAAAAAATAATAATTTCTTTATCTACATGAAATAGAATATGAAATTAGAAGCGAATAAAAATAAAAACTACTAAAATATCTATAAATATAATTTAATAAAATTTTATGTTATTTATTATTATTAAATTTAATTTTATACAAATAATTAATTAGATGAATATATATATATATACACCAAAAATACATATAATAATATATGCATATATATATATATATATATATATATATATGTGTGAATAAGAATAATTTTGAAATAATATTTTTGCCTTATAAGAAATAATTTCATGAACTGTGGAATAGAGATTTCTATGAAATAACAATTCTACTAAAGTAAATATAAGAATAGTTATTCTTTAAGGAATAAGGGTGGAATAGAGTATTCATTTCATCAAAGTAAACACACCTCTAATAGATTTGATATTGTTTCGAGGAATTTTGATATTAAAGATTAATTAGGTTATAAATGAATTACATTAGTTTATAATTGAAAAATGGTTTTATATGTAATTTAATAAATTGATTTTCAGTTTATTGAAACGATTTAAAAACTATTTTATGTTGTTTTATAATTTAAAATCATAACCACAATTTATGCTAAATTATGAAAAAAATTCTGAAATTCTTAGTCTATTAAAATTTTAATTACAAGTGTTCGATTTAATGTTAATGGTAAATATCAATCAATCAATCAATCCTTGATGTTAGTCCCCACATCACGTAAATTCAGAAATTTGAAGAATTTTCTATTTGGTCCTTAAAGTTGATTAAATTTGCAAATTAGTATATATGTGTTTACACTTGGATTCGATATTACATCTCAGCTGTGCACGTGATATTTGAAGACTTTTCATTTTTCCTTTACTTAATATGGTTCATGATATTTCTATTACTGGGTCCAATATTTGATGCTATCGGATTCGATATTTACTTAATGATATTTGCCTTTTGCTTTTTCAGAAAATCTAAGCATCTATCACGGTGATAACTCAACAATGATGCATCAATCATGATGTTTGGTCTTCTTTGCGCCAATCGCTACCATTTAACTTAATTCTATTAGAGGAAGACTGACACATTAACATTATTTTTAATACTATTCTGGTCGTGAAGCTCTTATCTCTTTCAAGCTCATGGAGAATTGTAGGTTTACAGTCACTTTTAGCTGATCATTTGATTTTCAACTGCCCTACAGTTCAAGAATCCATGTGTCACTATCTTAATACAAGCAATTATTTTTTTAACTGGTAGGTGAATTCTATTTTAATCTGCAGGCATCGGCTTAGCTTGCCGATAAATACTCCTTCAGTGCTGCTTCAAAAAAGGATGATATAGATAATGATTGAAATATTGAGAGATAGAAAAGATTAAGTAATCAAGTTATTTGTACTCTTTTTTTCTTTAGTTTTTCTTATATTGGTCTCAGAATCAATCATTTTTTATTTATAATGAAAACTCTTCTTTGGCTCCCAATTGAACGTAGGGGAATTCATATTTGAACTACTTTACATTTAGTGTTCTTTCAGTGTGATTCTTGGCTCTTTTGTGCTCATAATTCTGACAAAAAACTTTGTATGTTGTTGATTCTTAGAACTTCGTCCTTCTTCGTCAATAATATGGTTGAGTTAAAATTTGTTTCATCAATTTTTCATGACCGTGTAATAAAAGATATGAGTTGCTTTGTGTTTCTCTCTCTTTTTCTCCACCTCAGAGGCTCGACCAACAAAAAAGACATTTGAAATATGTTTGAGCATACAATGAAGAGTAGTATAGGTTGAAAATTTATGACTTCCGTTAAAGGCAGAACCAGAGGAGAGAAAAATAAGATTGAAGAACTTCTAAGGGCTCTGCAAGCATGGCGGCGACAAAGCATGTCAGAGGCAGTTGTCAGACACGTTGATTGGCGAGATGTTCACCATAAACTAGCCATACCTAATGCTAGATCATTATTAAAATACAATAAGCACATCTGAATTGAAATCGGTTCGATTGCGGTAACCTAATCAAATGAAACCACTCTAGACTGAAAAATAACATCATGTGAGATCTAGATAGTTCATTTTTCACTCTTTTGTCACATTGCAACTTGCAGTTAAGGCAAATCTGATCTCTGACCCTCAAACAACCAGCAGTACACATGCAATATTTTTGTCAAACTAACAACAAAAACATTGTTAAAATGAGTTTGGTGCTGCATATATAATCCCACCAAAAGATTAAAAAAAAATATAAATCTGGTGGGCAGGTGTTTGATGATGTTCCACTTTAGTAATTGTTGGTGTTCAATCCATGTCAAACCTGAAAAAAGTTTGTTTGGTTTGTTTTAGTGTAATGGCAACTAGACGTTTTTATGGCTTGAAATTGAAAGTTCGTCGAAAGATGAATCAAATTTTGGATCGAATTAAGATCAACCTGATCCAAAGGAGCTGACTAACTACACATTTTTATTGCTTAAAACTTGTATCAATCCAATTTTAAGCGGGTTTAGGATTGAATTGAGCTAATTCGAAATCACATCGATTAAAAATATATATGAAGTTATATTTAACTACATACATATTAATATATATATATATATATATATATAATTTACTTCAGTATGTTAATTTAATAAATGATTATATTAAAATTTTCTATAACATCTCTATTCAAACCTTGTTGATAACAGATTAAACATTTATTTTTATTTCTAATAATTAGATAGAGATCTATTGTATTGTTTAATTTGATTGACTATACAAAAATATTTATACCTAAATTTTTGTTTGAAAGATCGAAAATTGATCGAAAGTCAAATCAACTTTAGCTCAAATCAATAATAAACGAACCAAGCCTAGCTAGGATTGAGATCGAATCGAACTATTTTTGTTCATATTTTGGTTCAAATTGAAAACGTTCGATTCAATTTTAACCTTAAGGTCGGATTAACTTTGAAACATTATTAACATCCCAAAGCCCCTATTTCTTTAGGGCCATAATTTATATGCATGTCAGATAAAACTTATTACTTTTATGTACAAATATTATAAAATTAAAAAATATTATATAGTTTCAATAATTAATTAGTTATAATTTAAAGCAAAATTTAATCTATAAGATATCTAGTTAGCTTTGACTCATAATTATTTAATTTTTTGATAATTATCAAAATTGTATAGCATGATTGTTTAAAATTTTCGTTTACATTTGAAATACTTTGTAATATCTTCAATTTCTTTCTTTTCATGATACTACATATTATGCATAGCACATAAATTCAAAGTTTTAGTTATTTAGGGTTTATTTGTTTGTAAGATTAAATTTAATAAGATTAAAATTAAATTTGAATAGAAATATTTTTTTATTAAAAATTATAAATAATATAAAATAAGGTTAATTATTATGTTGAGATATGTGAGGGATGTGATATAAAGTTAATTATTATGTTGGGATATGTGAAGAATGTGATATAAAGTTAATTATTATTTTAGCAATGTGTGTAGGATGTGAAATAAAATTATTTTTTAATATTAAATTTTATATATGATGTGATATGCCAGTTTAAAATTAAACTAGGTTAATTTGTTAACTTGATAATAAATGGAGCCTTAATGTGCAAATAGCCAACTTTGTGGCATGTAGTAAATTAACTTTTTTTTTTACTGATCACTAACGTTTCTATTGTTGAAATTACTTTAGAACACCGTTTTGAGAAATTAATACTAAAATTTTAAAACTCAATTTCAGTTTTAATTTTAATCATAAAATTAAAATATCAGTTTTAACAGTTTCAATCGTTTTAATAATTTTGATATCAGCAGTTTCAGTTTTCTATTGTAAATTATATAAAGCTTAAATTAAATTTATTAATGATAATTATTAAATATTGTTTTTTTAAGAAAAATAAGTTTAGCTGAGTTTTATTACTTTTATTAATACCAATATAGATTAAGATCTATCTGTTTAGTTGGAGGCCAGATCGATCATAATCATATTTTAAAAAATTAAAATAAAATATTATTTTGTCATCTTCAATATATAAATTTTAGTATAAAAAAATTTATAATACATTCTACATATTTTTCAATGCATAAATCAATTTTGTTTCATATTAAATATAATATAAAAAAAATTATAACTAAAATAACTTCCAATCAAATAAAGACTAATATGAAAGATAGTGATAATTATCAGGTGAAATGAAGAGAAAATAATAAATTCAAGGTAAGTTCTATTCTAAACTAATTAGTGTAATCAAATATATGTATTATAGAAGTATTTTAGAAAAACCAGAATTTAATCATTAAATTGATGAAATTTTTTCATGATTTTCATGTATTATTTATTATATCATGTTTCTCCAAGTATAGAATTGAATTGTATACCAGCAGATTGAAATATTAAAATATTATTATTTACTCTCAAATTCAGTGTTACATCTCAACCATATACATGATATCTAAAGGCTTTTTAAATTTTATTTACTTGTTGTCGTGCACGATATTTTTGCCATTAGTTACAATGATTGTCTAATTATGTTCATCTTTACTTTTGCAGAAATTTTCAACCATCAGAGACGAGATATTGCTTCCTATTGGCTATGTCAGCTCCAATATTTGATCACCTACAATAGTCGCTGTCACTTAGCTGAATAGAGACTGCCACATCAGCATCATGTATGCACAGTTTCAGTACAGAATTCTTCTCATTTCCAGTTAACTGGGAGTTGCAAGTTTTCGATTATCAGTTTTCAACGGCCTAATAGATCAAGAATCCATGTCTTCTTTTTGACATCATCAACAGCATTCTTAGAACCAGTAATTATAGTCTATTTTAACCTAGAAATTACTGAGCACCCCGTTAGCTCATTTATAAATACTTCTTGGCAAAACTTCAGATAAGAATCATCATGAAAATCAATAACTGATAAGAGAGAAGTAAGCTTCGTATTCTTTTTCTTTTTCTTGTATTTGTCTTCTGACAAAATCTTTCGAGATTTAGTGAAAGATTTTTCTGTGGCTCCCAAGTGGACGTAGAGGAAGCTATTTCTAAACTACCTTACATCTTTGTATGTTCTTCTGGATATTCATTGGCTCTTCTGTATTAGTATTTTGGGCTAAAAATATTATGTGCTGCTAATTCTCTGAACTCTATCTCTCTCCGTCAATAATTATATCCCTTCCTAAAGTTTTTGTTTTTTAAAGAAATGGGAGGGTTTATGCATTGAGTTGTTAACAAGATATAGCACACGAGTAAATAAATAACTTCTAACAGAAATATGATGACATATAAAATAAATTTGTGATTTTTAAGGAAACCATATTTTGTATTTAATTAATTTTTTTTTGAAAAGGTATTTAATTAAATTTTTATTTAAACTAAACTACGTAGTCAATTAGGGAAAATTATTGCATTTTAACCGCAGTTAGCTGGGTGCGCCTCACCCACCTATGCCTGCCCATTAGGCTTCAGTAAGGTGAAAACGCAGTTTTTTTTTATATATATTTGTTTCATACAAGTAATTTTATATTTAGTATAATTTTTTTAAAAAATTTTGTATTAATATTTTTGTCTTTATATACCCATTATATTGCTTTGTATATGTAATTTTTTTTATCTGGCATTGGTATCTTTTATTTCACAGGTAATTTTTGTTTAATATAGATTTTGTTTTTTTGGAGACGGCTTCTGTTTTATATAGGTATTTGGATTAAAAAATAGTTATATTAAGTAAAAAAAGCTTATAGAAAGTAAAATTATTGAAAGAATTATTATGTAGTTTCGAGCGCAGAGCATGGGGTGGTCTCGTCCGCCCACATGTCGCACTCATATTGGATATTGAAAAGATATGTTGGTGCGTCGTTCAAGCACAATAATTTCTCTCAATTAAAGGTCTCCCCAACTACTTGGAGGTTTAGTTATAGAAAAACTTCGAAAAGATTAGATAATTGTTAGCATAAAAATTCATTAGGACCATCACCCTAAATGAACTCGATCTTTGGTAAGAGGCAGATCACCACTCACAACTCACTCAAACCACATGCAACTCGTGGAAATTAAACATTGCAATTTGAAAAAACAAGAAAAATCATAGATGAGGAAACTTGGTGGGTTCCTTTTTTTTCGAAAAGGTTTGGGAATTCTTTTTCAACTTCTCCAATTGGATATAGATGCCGAAACACCTTGGACTCCTTTTCTTTGAAATATTTTATTTTATTTTATTTTTTGATTGGACTTGCTTATTTCACGTGCTTTACTTGGCAGTTGCCATAAGAGTTAAGTCGCTCGGCCGAGGATGGTGCAAACAATATTTTTCTTTTGTACTTAATGAGGTAAAACCACTTAACATGATGACAATAAATCACGTCATGATCATAAAATTATATTGCCCCCAGTAGCACTTGAAAGATTTCTAGTGGTGCAACATCACACTCGACCTCATTGATATATCTCACGATGATGGCAACTCATTCTTCATCCTTTTTCGATATGTACTTTGGTGTTACTCTGTAGCCATTCAAGGGTGTGGAGGTTTGGATAAGCTTTAGTCGACAAGGTCAAATCGTTTTACCAATGCATGGGAAATTAGGTTTTCTTGGCTTCCAGTGTTGAAAATAGCATTCAACACTTCTAGCTTCGCCTTGCGCCATGTGACAAAAAGCTCACTTTCTCATTGCCAGTAGGGAGAGAGAACAAATCCACTTAGCATACAATAGTGAAATACTTTTAGCATTTCTTGACAACATAGTCAGGAATCCTATAATGAGTGCAATAGTTATTATCATTTGCTAGATGGTCTTTGACGAAGAGCCATTCGCAATTGTAATGACCTTTTATGGGTTTGTCTTCCTTTCGTCTTTTTTATTTGGTCCAAGAGTTATCATTATGGTCTCTAGTCAAGTTTTAGATTGATCCCCGTTTTCTTCTCGATCATTAAGGCAAAAGTAGTGGCTTAGATGAAATTCTGTGATGGGACGAAATTCAATTCTATGGCAATACTGTAGCCATGTTAAGGTGATGTGCAATAATAAACTATAGGAGAGTTATGGTATTATCGACAGTAATTTTGTATGCTCATAAACTATCTGCCAATGTGTTTGACATAGTTCTTGCCACTTTATCTACCTCTTATTTATTTTCCAAAACAGAGTAGAACTCTTCTATGAGTTTCTTGAATCGCTCCTACGTTGCTTTCTTTATGCATGTGGATGAAATCGGAATCACATGTTTGAGTATGATAAGTCATTTTACCTAACTATATGACACTCAGGCTTAGAAGTGCTTGCTAGTCTTGTAACGCTCAGGTACGTCAATTTTAATTTTATTAGTAACAATTTCGTAATTTTAATTGATATATATGATTTATACAAATAATTTTTATTTATTTATTTTATTTGTATAAAATTTTGAATCAATCATAGAATAATAATAGTAATAATAATTTAAAAATTAGAAGATATTTTAATTAGATGCATATCATAAAAGATTGGACTAAATTATGAATATTCTAGAGTCTAGTTATAAAATTAAGGGTAATTTAGTTTTAAATAATTAATTAATTATCATTTAATTAGGGGCTAAATTTAAGGGAGAGAAGTTACAATGAATCGTTCTTTCCCTATCTTGTGCGTCGGTTCCCAAAAGAAAACCACAGGAGAGAGAAAAAAAATAAGAGAGGGATTTTTGCCACGGATCGAAAAGATTTTCATCCGAAACCATTCTTTCGTTCGTGGTGAAAGGAGACACACCAAGCCGGTGCAACGAGGAGAAATCTGAGAGGAATTTGGAAGATATTCGCAACCATGGTAAATAAGAAGTAGGTAAACGATTCTAATGCATATATAAATTTAAATTTCTCAAGAAAATTTATTATTTTGAATTAGATAAAATTTGTATAATGATTCATGAAATCACGTTTATTGCTCGATCTCTTGCATACCCTCGTTAATTTGATTTATGCGAAAAATTGAAAGATTTGGGATAATTTTATTGTTCGTTAAAAATCCTTAGAAAATTTTGGCGTTTTCCTTTATTCAATATAAATTCTTGGGCGAAGAGATTTTCTAGTAATTTTTATTTATGTTCGCTGATTTTGAAAATATTAATTAATTGCTCGAATATGTTTTTTTTATAATGTATAATTCAGTCTAACATCGTATAAGATTGTTGCATTTGAAAATTACTTGGCGAGGCTCAATAGGAATGGCGTCACCATGGATTTCGCATAGCTTGCCGGCCATGGATATTGCATATTAAGATATTTATATGGCATATCCTTCCTGTACGTATTTATAAGTTACCATGCCTAAGCTTACTTTAGGATAATCACGTAATTATCCTATACAGAATTAAATTAATTTCGTTTAACTTCTCTGTTTAAGCATGATGGAATAGAAATATTAAATTGTTATATTTTGTTTGAAACATAAATTAATATGACAGCACCATGGTTTAGCCTAATGGGCTATTAAAATAAATTGTAAGTCGAGAAGGGACTTACCATAAGTTATTTTGCTTAGTCATGAACTCATGCTTGGAAATAATATATAAAACAAATATAAGAAATTTAATAGCTTTATTTACGATAACTCGAAAAAGTTAGATATTTGGGATCTCAATATAAACGCATCTACCTCAATCGTGAAAATAAAATTTGAGAAAATTTAGTTATAATGTGAACTATCCCAAATAAAATAATAAGACCACAACTTTATTCATGAAGTGGAAGGACTCATGGGGGACTGTGAGATCGTACGGGACTCACAATGCTCCAAGAGATGTGATTAGGGCCTAGGAACAACTGATTATTGTGAGATGACGATCTCACCACAGGGCTGAGGCAGATAGGATGCTATATTCGAGAATCCCAAGGGCCCAAATAAAATAAAATAAAAAATAAGAAATTAATTATTAAAGTTGTTTGTAGCATTGTGTTTATTTATTTATGCAAAATCTTATTATTATGGTGCTATATATCAAATGATGTTCTTATATCTATTTTTAATTATAAAAGCATGTTATCGCAATACTCTAATGAAAAAGAAAAATATTTAAATATTGTATGCAATATTTTATTTTAGTTTATTAGTTGAAATTGCTTACTCAGTCCATGTTGTCTCGAACTAATGCCATTTAATGGCAGGTATTGCAGGCCAACAAAAGCATAAAGGAATGAGGAATGTGATTGAGAGGAATTTTAGGAAGCTAGGATTTAATTTCATCTTTGAAATTCTAAATATTTGAATTAATTGCAGTTTATTTATGGTCATTTGTTTTGGATTATCACTAGTTGTGACTTTTCTTTGGTGATAAAGAAGTTTGAATTAGTTTGTTGGTTTATTATTAATTTAAACTTTCCTAGTTGTCTTAGTTATCCTCTTTATCACGACGTCACACCCCATTTATCATGGCATATTCGAAAGAAAGATTGTGTGATATTAAGGGGATGTGACAAGTCTTCTACAAGTAATGCTGCAAGTGTGGCGTCTAGCTTAAAGAAGTTCTCCTAAGTTTCTATGTAGTAAATCAATATCTCAATTTTTCTTCTTTGATATTTTTATAGTTTGTCCATCCTACCGCAAGGTTTTCCCTTATCTTCTAAATCAAATTGCATAACCCAATCTTAGCTCACATAGGGAATTAAGAAAAGGATTATTGAGAAGGAAAATCTAGCATTGATGTAGATCAAATTGGTATAAAAATACATGTTCGAAGACCACAACATATGGTAAAAATAAAGAGTGATTATCAAAATATTAAAGAAGAACTATAAGTACTGGCAAAATATCGTCAAATAACTTTAGCATAAACATAGACACATACAATGAAATATAAGTATCCCTTTTATAGTGATGGTAGAGTTATAAGGAGAGGCTATGGAGGTTATTTTAATTGCAATCAATTTTACCCTTTTACGGTAATTACAATCATACCCTATACTTGTGCAATATCATTTAGTGGCGATTATGCATGCCTGACTAACTAATCCTCCTGCTAGTTTTCTAGTGGTCCTTCTAGGATCCACTCAGACTTATCTTAGGAATGTTGGTTAGGTGAACACATGCAAAGCTAGTCTTGACATCGCTTGCATTTTGGAGATCCATCGATTAAACCTTCTCCCTTATTGCTTCTGGTCATTTTTGAGGAGCTTGTACTTTGTTTTATAATATCCTTTCTTGGTTGTCTCTCTGAGGTTCCTTCATCTCTGCTTGATTCTTCCATATTGTAATTTTGTTTTTAAGTAAAACCTTTGGGATTTCTCGAGGTGCCTCGATTACTTGTGCTATCTACTGCAAGTGTCTTCTTCAATACTCATATTGTTATTTAACTCTCAAAATTCAACTTTTTCTACTTTTCTCTAATTTGGTTGTAGGTGTTCGAGCTGATAATGTTGAAATATTATTTTTGAATTGAATCAACTGTATTTTTAACTCGATTTTCTTTTGCTCGAACTTAACTAGGTAAAAAATAAATCAATTCAACTTGATTTGTATACAAATGCACATATCTATAATTTTTTAAAATAAATTAAAATTTATATTAACTATTATAAAAAGAAAATATTATAAATATATGCATAAAATTTAAAAATAAATTTATAATATTATATTTTAATATATATTATATGTATAATAAATTTTTTATAAAAGATATGCTGGATTATATTAAAAAATTAACTCAAAATTAAAAAATTATAACAAGCATAAACTGAACTAATTTTAAAATAAAAATTTTTAATTTTGAGTTTAACTTAATTGGCAGCAACTCCTATTTTGGCAATCTCATTCTAGAAAAATTATTGCATCTGGATGGAGCACCATTCGGATGCAAATCAGAGGCCATCATGTGTACTTGAACTCACCTGTATTGCACACATAACAACCTTTAATTAACATCCGAATGATGATCTATAATTTCGGCTCATCCCGGCCCGTAGCAACAGCTTCCATTCCACTTCCAGACGTGGCAATCTAAGGAAGCATTTCAAAAAAAACTATGAATCCGCCCTCTCTGGCTTTAGCCAATAGAAAGCCAGAGTTACAAATCGGACGGCCAAAACACAAAGAGAAATGAAAATGCTGGATCGATAATTCATCCAACGGCGAACCAGGGAGATCACAGCCTTTATATAACTACTATATAAAAAACCTCACCCACACTCCCTCAAAAGGGAAAGGAAGAAGCGCAGCGGAAGAAAGAGGAAGAGATGTCGGGCAGAGGAAAAGGAGGCAAGGGTTTGGGAAAGGGCGGCGCGAAGCGCCATCGGAAGGTTCTCCGAGATAACATCCAGGGCATCACGAAGCCGGCGATCCGGCGGTTGGCTCGCCGCGGCGGCGTGAAGCGTATCAGCGGCCTGATTTACGAGGAGACGCGCGGCGTGCTCAAGATCTTCCTCGAAAACGTCATCCGCGACGCCGTCACTTACACCGAGCATGCCCGCCGGAAAACTGTTACCGCTATGGACGTCGTCTACGCCCTCAAGCGCCAGGGCCGTACCCTTTATGGCTTCGGCGGGTAGGTGGCTAGGGCTTTTGAACTGGTCCCTCTCCGAGGAACAGATATCGACGTTTCTATGTTCTATGTCTTCTATAATATGTAGATTTCTAAGTGACTAGATTCTCTCACTGTATGATTCATCTCATCTGCATGTAATATTCTGAATTATGAATGGAGTAATGTTGATGTTATCCTTCTCCTAAGTTAATTTGTTTTCTTGAGCCGTCCTTTTGCTACAGTTTTCTATTTTACTTGCTTAATTGGTACTTCTTTTAGGTGAAATTCGTATCCTAGAGGACCAGAAAGTTGTTCCATCTTTTTCAACGGAGCAAATTGATTCAGTTTAAAACTATTTGAATGATAAATTTTGGGCATTGCTAGCAATAATCTATTCGGCACAATTATAACTGGTAATCAATGCTTTCAGCTTGGAACAAGAAAACCAGGGTGATGGCAATCGGGTTTGGTGTTCTAATCAAGAGCTAACAACAACAAACATCTATAATTCAATTGTAAAAAAAAAAGAAAAGCATGTTTTTCAGACACTTGATTTTCAAATTTGATGTTTTTAACGAAGGATGCAGATAGAATCAGGAAGGGACCTTCGTATACTTCTGTTTTGCCAACTAGAAACACAACAGACTGAAGACCTGTCTGACTACATATCCAGGCTATAAGAAAACACAAGTAAATGAAACCAATTTTCGTCTGGCGAAAAACCGGATCGGCTGAGCTGCTACGATTTCATACTCTTGTTGGCGCCACAGAGGCTGCCGCCGCTGCTCTCAGAAGCAAGCCTCCAGGAGGCAGCAGCAGCACAATGCCGCCAAGCTGCAAAGAAATCATGAATTTCTTTTCAGTTAAGCGAGTAGATAGATGCGTCGAGAAAATTTCGTGTAAAATGACGGAAAAAATCGCTGCCGGTTGGGCAATTGGCGAGAAAGCGATTGCATCGGTATCTCCGCCGATCCTGCGCACTATAGCACTCTACGTTTATCGTGTGCCGTGGCGGTGGGCATCACCGGGAGGCAAGCAGAACCGGCGGATCACCGAAATATCGCCGGGATCCGGCAGATCCAGTCATCTCCAAAATAAATATATCAAGAATTTATAGATAGGTAGGAGAAATCTCACCATCCCTCCATAAATGAAGGCCCACTACTCTGCTTCTGTGGCGGTGCTGGTTGCGCGTACTGCGGCGGTGGATAGCCTCCGGGAGGCTGGTAAGCCCCAGGAGGTGGATAGCCTCCGGCAGGCGGGTATCCCGGAGGTGGATAGCCCTGAGCAGCATACCCTGGTGGGGGGTATGCATCCTTCCCATAACCTAATCGGCAATCGATAATCCATTCAATCAGATTTGAATCCTTGGAAATCAAAGGCATCGAAGATCTATGGAGAGATCCACCTACCTTGTGGCGGAGGGACGCCGACGGGAGGCTGTTGCTGGTTGTAGTAGCTCATCTTTCACGGGCGGCGAAAATCTGCAGCGCGACCGGAGAGCGAGCCAACTGGGATGAAAGATTGAGGACCAGAACAGCTTATAGGAGGATTGTCCGAGGAGAGAACCCCTGGGAAGTTTTCACCGGGCCTGATGCGGCCTGTTTGGGGCCGCGTGAAACGAATTTTGCCATTGGGAAACGTGGGTTTTTGGTAATTATACTCGTAGCCGTCGACATTGGGTTTCTGTTAGACCCGGTCCGTGGTGAGGTACGGGTCTTAACTGTCTGATGGAGATCGGACGGTCTGAATTTCAGAAAGTGGCTTCGTGCAGAAGTTGCGATGGTGGGCCCCGCGCGGTTGAAGGCTTCCGCGCCTATTGGTTTGGTTATGTCGTTCTTATCTACCAATAGTAGGGCATGACATCAGCAATAGGCCCACCTGATACTGATGTGGCAACTTGTCATTGGCTAGCTGCACTGCTGGCCAAACTCAATAATTGCTTGGTTGATTTTACTATTAATGATTCGATTTTGACTCTGATCCCACTTTAAAATTAAATTAAAAATTTTCTATTTAATCTTGAATCAATTCAAAATATAAATAAAAAAAATTAATTTAATTTTATTCTGAACTAGAAACAAGTTCGATTTGGTTAAAGTTATTTTTTTTAATCAAAAATTTAAATATAAATATATTTATTATTTAATTAGTTCAAATTTTGTCCATTCATTTTAATATAATGCTTATAAAAAAAATAAAAAATAATCATGTAAAAATGTCTTAAAAAAAATTCTAATTTAATCATTTATTAAGTTATTATATAAAAATTAATATATTGAAGTCATTTATTTATATAAATAAAAATAAATAATTTATTTTTTAATAGATTGATTTGATCTAAAAAAGCTTAATATTGAATTTATATAAATCCCAATTTATAAAAATGACTTGTTAATTAATGTATTTAAATTAATTTAAATTTTTAATTAAATTTTTAACCAGCAAATTTAATAGTTATAATCTTAAGATCCTATGACTTCTTTTTGATTGGAAAAATCAATTCTGAACTCGTGGATTTATTTTTCATTGGAGATAAAAACATAATTTTTAATGTATGTTTTTATTTTATGAAATATTTACAATAAAATTAATGTTTTCTTTTGATAGTAAAATTAATGTTATTTTTAAATGCATGCATCGTAGGATGTGGTCCAGTGGAATTAAGGTTTTTTTTATTTTAAAGTTTATGTATTTAATGAAATAAAAGTTAATTTTAATATTAAAATTTATTAAAAATTTTACAATATTATTAATTTAATATTAAAATTTATGTATAATATTAAAAAGATATGAAACTCTTTTTAAGTACATTGTATAAATTTTAATAGAAATTATTTTATTTCACTTTACCATAACTTATAGATTTTAAATAATAAAGTTATTTTAATTCATATAATATGCAAAACATCGATACATCCTGAGATCCTTTTCTATCCATTTAATATAACATGAATTAAAATTTTAGGCTCCCTTTTGGTTGCTGTATGATGTCTCTCATTGTCACATAAAAATTTATTTATAGTAAGAAAAAAAAAACAAAACTAATAGTAAAAAAAGTTAAATAAATTAAATATTACTATGAAAGTTCACATTATTATAATCTAAAATTAAAATAAATATCCAACTAAAATAAATAAAGTAAAATTACTAAAATTTTAATCAAATATTTAAACAAATAAATCACTTTTTAGAGAAATAAAGAAATAAATTAATTCTTTTCTTAACTGACTTTTTTTCATTTTCATGATCAAGTATTCTAATATCTGCCACGTTAGTGAGAGAAATCTATTGGAATAGACTCGTAGATTGTATACTACCAAAGCCTTTAAATAAAATATTACATAATAATAATAACGATAATAGCATGATAATATGATATAATAAGAAAATTAAGCAATTAAATATAAATAACATGAATTTCAATTAAACATGTATATAAGATAAGAAAATAATATAACGCAAGATCAATAATAAATACTAAACAAATATAGTATGATTTACATAGTAAATGCAATATCAACATGTAAATAGAATATATATAAATATAAGTAACGAGTAAATTTTTATTTATTTATTTCACTTTATCTTTTGAGCATGTGATTTTTCATACTATACTTCAGCAACCTCATATACATTTGGGATCATCACCCCTCATAAAAAAAACTTTCGTAGCATATCAAACAGATGCTGACGAGCCAAATATCATGCGAGTAGCTCTAACGGGACACATCCATAATAAACACGTATTTACTTTTGGGATCATCACACCCCTATTGGCCCTTAGGCCTTCCCAAGAGGGGGGATGAATTGAGATAAAAATAATAATTTCGAATAAATTGTACTTATGAAAATAATAGCAGGTAAAAATCGTGCACAATCAAATACTCAAAATAGATGAGAAGCAAGTTGAAGTTACAACGAAAATAAGTTAAATAGAGCACAAAAAAATAAATTGGTTAATTTTACTAAATAGACTGGATGAACAGGAACAATGCAGAAAACAAAGACAGAAAACAGGCTGATTTGAGCAAATAGACCAAAATAGTAATATCAACACAAAAATAATTCAGAACAAAAAACGTGAGAGATATAATTTAGATACTACATAAATTAATTTTATTAAAGTAATTTGAGCTTATTTTTAAATTAAAATTAATAATTTTATGCATCGGTCAAATTTTAATGATTTAGAGAGGAGAGAAAAATACACAAGTGATTTATAGTGGTTCGGCTTCCAGCCTAGTCCACTCCCCACGCTCCTTAATTGGGATTTTAATCCACTAGCAAATCGGCTTTTTAACTGGAACTAAAGCTGAACAAACCCGACTACAGTCTCACCGGCCTTTTCTAGGAACCAAAGCCGACCAAACTTTATAACGTACTGGCTTTTTCTAAGAACCAAAATCGACCAAACCTTTGAATTTTTTACAAGAAAAAATTTCTAACCCATCTACTTTCTTACTTAATGGGAAAAACTAAACAACTCCATAAAGAGAGAGAACAAGAGAATGAAGTGAGTTGCTAGTCTAGCTAGCTAACGTTATAATTTGAGATCAAGTAAAAGAAATAACAAGGAGCTCTATACACATAGAGATTTGCCAAGAGAAAAAATTCGTGAAAACCGAAAATGAGTCACTATCAACTAGTTTAAAGGCTGAAAGAAGCTAGATCTTGAAGAGAAAAATTTGTTTTCAAAAACTTAAAATGCTTAAGCAAGAATGTCTTCAAGTAAGAGTAAGAAAATCTCAAGAAGGTCTCAAATAATCTTTCCCAAAATAAAAGCTTGCTGATTTCAGAGAAACCAAGTGCATAAAATAGATACAGAAAAACCTGAGATTGTTTGCTAGCAAAGGAAAAATGTAGCTTCTGGTTTTTGCTTAATTGCTAGCCAAAAGCTTCTCCAAATGATCACTTCTTCAAAAGTGAATTTAGATTTTTGCTTGGGAAGAAGTTGAGGAATACTTAGAACTTGAGAGGAAAGCTTGGAATACTTTGAAAAAATTCTGCAAGAGTTTGTTATGCTATTATGCAGTTTGGACAACAAGAAAAAATAGTTCAGCTGAATGAAAATGCCCTTAATTCAAATTAATCAATAAGAGATTGTCATGTGTCCATATCCTACCCAAAGACCAATGAGAGAAAGGCAAGTGGAGAGCATTTTGAATATTTTTTTGGTTCAAAAAATAGTGAAAAAGTTTTAGATTTTTTGGAAATATATTCCAGAAATTATGTCAGCAAAAACAAGAGAGTTGGGAGTGAGAAAAAATATAAAAATACTAATGTGCACTTACTTAGCATGAGGACTAATAAAGGAATGTTATATAAGATTTTTTTGCCCGTAAAATATGCTAAAAAGGACCATAATATCTCACCACAAGTACAAAAAATCTTAGCCAAAGGATGTGGGTTGGAAAATATTAACTCAATATTTTTTCTTTTGGAAAAAGACAAAAAATGAAAAAAATAAATACTTTATGAACTTTTCATAAAAAAAAATGACTCATCACAAAGCTTTGAAAATATGAAGTACTGCCTTTTTATCACAACCAAAATATAAAAAATAACTTGTAACGTCCCGGTAAAATTTAAATTTATATTTTTGATTAATTAAATTTTTTATGAGAAATTAATTTTATTCATGAGAAATTAATTATTTAAAATTAAAAATATGAAATATCAAATATTTATTTTGCGATTCAAATTCAAAATAGCTGAAATTAATATTTAATTTAATTAAATCTGATTAAATAAAATTCAAATTCAATGAATTTAATTACCCATTAAATATCCATAACTACCTCCTTAAATTAAGGCTAAAAAAATTACAGAAATACCATCAAATTATTATTTAGAGAAAGAAATAGAATTTCTCACACTAAACCGATTTAATTTCTCACCTCCCATAATTGTTGTCGGCTCAGAGAGAGGAGAGAGAGAAAGTGACGCGGGTCAGTGAAGAACGGAGACAGCCCGCTCGCGCATCTGCCGGCGCCGATCGCGCCTTCGCCGTCGGAGACGCCATCGCTCCGGCGAGGAGCTGAGAGAAGGACCGGCACTCCGATTCAGGATCCTCCGCGAAGAAGCCCAAGAGCGTCATCGGGCCGGGGCTCGCCTCCGCCTCCGCCGCGGAACAGGCCCTCGACGGCCGAGCGCAAGGGCAGCGAAATAAACGGCCGTTTCGCCTCAGCATCCGGCGTCGCCGGTACTCGCACGCCGCCGTCGGCCGTCGGAATAGGCATCCAGTGTTTTTACGAACTATCGAGTGGTGCCGAGAAGAAGCTTTGGATCAGATCTAGCGATTTTGGATCGATATTTCTTTTCGGATCTCAAGAAAACCTAAGATATGTTGAATTCGAGATAAGTTCTACCCTAACATTACCCATATAAATTAAATTTAGAATGTTAAATGAGTATTTTGCCGAATCTAATTCATTTTCATGAAATTTAATAAAAAAATTTATGGTATTTATTTACCTATGCTTACCGTTGGAATAATTGCATCAAAATCATGATTATTATGTTAATTCTTTCATTCATGAAGCTGATTTTGATTTGGCCTGCAACTTTCCTCATGCTTTGGCAGCCATTGAAATTTTATTTTATTAAATTTGTAGTTAATGAAAGATTAATGCCAACTACTTGATGACCAACTACTTGATGGTTTTGTGATGTGAAATTATTGTTTACATGATTTACACTATAACGCGCTCATATTTCCTGTAGAAGTAAAATAATATTTAATTTAATTTAATTTAATGAACAATTTATGCTTTATTCATTTCCTTTACCCCATTATTTTATGTAAGAAATTGCAATGAATTTTTAGTTAGAAGATTGATAGGATTGTGATTTATATGTTGAATGCTAATTGAAATTTGAGTCAAGCTATAATTATTTAATCGTATTCTTATAGTTGATTTATTTTTGAGATTGTGACACCTACGGGAGGACAAGTGTACGCACTTGTCGTCACACGCAATAGATTATGAGAAATACTGTGGCTGGGCAAGTGTACGAGCTTGCTAAATAAATAATTTGTAATATAAGATTTTAATGCGACAATGGATTAAATTAAATATGATTTCTGTGGGATTACGCACCTGCCTTAGCTCGAGCATATGATATATATAGGCGCGACGGCGTCCATTGCCATTTTGGGCTAGGGGGTGAAAATTCCCAAAGCTGATTTAGGACCTCACATTTTTGTCATTATGGACTATTGCCTACGGAGCTAGGGGATGACGATCCCCAAATGTGTAAAAGGCAGCTGAGGCGTAGTACGAGAAATCACGGGCCCAAAAGATAAATGTGAAATTAATAAAAAGAAATCTGCTCGTTGCTACTATTTTATCGTTTCTGTTTATATGCAGATGTTAGACTTGCTATGCAAAATTATGTTATGTTTGTTTAAGATTTGTTATTCACACTGTGCTATGTCATCTCTTTATCCTGCATGCATGTTTAATTGAAATCTATATTATACATGTTTAATTGTTTATCATTCTTAATATATTATGTTAACATGTTATTATTATTGTTATTATTGTTATTATTATTATTATTATTATTATTGTTTAATATTTTTATTTAAAAGCTTTGTTAGTGTAAAACCTACGAGTCTGTTCTAACGGACTCTGTCACTAACGTGGCAGGTACTGGAACACTTAATCACGGGAATGAGGAGAATGCCAATCAAGAAGAAAATTAGTTTATTACTTTATTTTCTTAGAGAGTGACTTATTTACTATATGTTCAGTTGAGACTATAATAGTTCTGTTTCATTTACTTTAGTTGGATGTTTAATTTTGTTCTAAATTATAGATATGTGAACTCTTGTTGTAGTTTTTGATCTATTTAGTTTTCTTCCGCTGTTGAATTAATCTTCCTTCTCCCCTAACTTAGATAAATATTTTAGTGTGACGGCTAGGGTCGTCACATAACTGTTAGAAAAAATGAGTAAAATCTCTTGACAAACTAACACGTTTATATAAAGTCCTAGAGAAATAAAATGAACAGCCGTAGCTTTTGATCTCTTGGACTTTGCATTCTTTTGTCTTTAAAGAGAAGTTAACTTGTGAGCACACTTAAGACAAAAGTTAGTACAATAATACTAAAATAATTGATATCATCAAAATTATTGGGATTCAACGTGCATTATCCTTCGAAGTTGTGTTCGCCTTTAAACATCATGACCGATGTTTGGAGCTAAACATCCTGCACGACCCTTGTTCAACAATCCCATGACAGTCAGAAATTACCAATAAATGTCGTCACGCCAAAATATTTGTCATATGCTCCAGCTAAGGCAAGTGCGCAATTCTAAAGAAATCATAATTAATTTTAATTAATTATCCCATTTAAAATTTTATATTTATTAAACTATTAATTAGTTTCGTCAAGTATGATGACAAGTCTACCATACAAGTTTGTACACTTGCCCTTTTACTAGTGTCACAATCGAGAAAATAATTATATATATATATATATATATATGTATGTATAAAAGTTACAATTAAATAGTTATGCATGCAACTTATACTCAAGAAAATTCTCAAAATCAGTAATGACTAATCAATACTAAATTGCACTGAATATAAAATTGAGAGAAACATGATATCTCATTAAATAATGTAAATATTAATATTATTTGCTATAAGAAACATAAAGTCATGGCATAGACCACATGTTAACAAAAAATGTACATCATAAAATTTCAAGTAATCGTATTATGAGTTATATATACAATTAAAATCATATAAGTATAGCATTAATTATCCGTTAATAATAAATTTAATTATAAAATTCGAATAACTTAAGTAAAATTTGTGATCTTTTCCGATATTCGAAAATCAATTTCATTACAATAAAGTAAAATAATAAAAAATTTAAGTTAAATTTTATTAAGATGTTACGACAATCTCAAAATTATGACTAAAATTAGCTATGACTAAAATCTTAAATTTATTTTAAAAAAAATTTAAAAATTATTTTATATCCCCTTATACATAAATTTCAACATTAAGTAATTATTTTATATTTTATTAAATATAATTCTCAATAAATTAATTAATTTTAGTTTTCATTCAACACAAATTTTAATATGACTAATTTACTTTATTTCATATTATACATATTTTTTAAAAAAAAATTAAAAAAATTAATTGAAGTATCTTTTTTATCCTCTTACTAAACAAAGCTTTTTAGAGTTTGAACTGTGATAACTAACAAAAAAAAACCCTAAAGACATGTAATTTGTTGAAAATCAGTAAGCTATAAGAAAAAAAATATTAGTTTGAATTAGTTTTTAATTTTGATTATGACCGGATATAATTAGTTATGAGAGTGAACATCTCTAGATAAGTACTAAAATTTTGCATGATTTAGGTTTAAGTATTTCGATAAATTATTCCTTTATGTATAGTGTAGCAATTGAATCTAATTAGGTTGTGACATCCTGTGGCTGAAGAGAGCGAAGAATGATAGTCAGCTGATGTTTCAAGAGCAGAGAGTCACTAAAGTAAAGTGCAGTTCCTGCTTCTAAGCCGAATAATGAGTGGTAAGAGGAATACAAAAATAAATTATCTCATATCAAAAAAATGAGGAGAGTTTTTGAGTTGTGTAAGTAGATAACATAATTTCAAATCATAAAAATATTTTTTGGGATAAAATCATAAGGCTAAAATAGAAAATTTAATAATTAAATATGCTTATTGTGATTAGTAATCTCCCGAAAAGTGCTCAAGTCATATATCTTTTGATTAAAATTTTTATAGCGGAATTTATTGTTGCAAATGCAATCGAATGTTGCAGTTTAAGTAGTTTAATATTAAAAAATCACTGCATAAACTAATCTGAAGGACTTAAAATTCATGTAGCTAACAAAAAAAAAATGTTCTTGGGCTTTTGATCTTTTTATTTTCAAAAAATCTCTAAACTATCAACATGGATACATTTTCTTTTCAATTAATAAAATCTAATAAATTACTATAAAACAAAATATAATCTAATGAATAAATTTGACTCACATACCTTAACAATTTAAAGGCGTTAAGGTCAAGGGATAATTCAATATAATTGCCATTTGGATGTCATTCATGCCATGTTCAAAACTGATTTTTTAATATAAATTTTATATTTAAATCCTTCTCCACGTTCTTTTAAAATAAACTTATTATTTTTCTAAAACAAGTTTTGGGATGAAAATATAAAAATTTATTTCTTTGCATTACGAAAAAAAGTTTCTTTAATTTTATCAACAAAAAAAATTTGTTTAGGAGGAGTTTGGTTCAATATTATTTTAGTGTTATATCATATTATATAGAAAAAAAAAATTATTTGATTTAATGATATCGATAAATAATATTATATAAAATTATAAAATTATTAATTAAAAGATAATATCTTGATGTTATGACATCTAAATTACATAACATAACACCAAGATAATAATAAGTTAAATACTTAATAAAATTAGCTACATTTATGTTCATTTTTGCTGCATCATTGGCCTAAAATCTTCATAAAGTACGCTTTAAAAAAAAATCTTCATAAAGTATTTCAAAATAAATAATCTTCATAAAGTATTTTAAAATAAATAATCTTCATAAAGTATGCTAACTTGTAAGTTGTGTCCTAACAACTCTTATAAATAGGAGAAATTATTATGTGCAGCCTCTTGTCATATCACCCATTTGGCCCCTAATCAATATATGTGGAGCCTATCAGCCAGCCCACGTGCGTAATAGTAAGGAAATACTGTTTAAAATTATTTTTTTTATCATTTCATATCACTTTTTCATTGTTTTGCAAAACGTTTATATAACTATTTTATTTATTTTGTGCGCACGCATACACACATATATATATATATATATAAAGTCAAAAATAGATATAAATATATATGATCAGTGAGCTAACTTAAATTATAGTCATTCATTTTAGTTTAATGGTTAGAAATATGAATTAAAAAGTTAAATTATATTCAAAGAATTTAAATAATGATCATGAGAAAAATTATAATATAGTCATCATTAGACTATTATTTTTTTGTAATTTTATCTTTAGACATTGTAATTTTCTTCATCCCACTTAAAAATTGTGATAGAAGTATAGTTCGAATATGAAACTTTCTAATACCCAAGCAAATTTCTTGAAGAATATTACATCCATTAGACCATTCCAAAAAAATTAATTCATTTATAATTATTAATATATATGAACAAGATATTATTATTTTAATCAATCTTCTGTTAAGCAGGTTAGAATCGATTCTATGTAGTTCAAGATTAGATTGATAAAAATATCAACCCATTAAGTTCATTATAAGTTAGCACACTTAGATCGAGATGAAATTAATTCAATCTAAAATACAATTTAACTTTCAATAAGTTTTTGATCTTCTAGCAAAGTTAGCGGTCTTAATTGTCCAGCTACTGGACCAATTTGGGGTAAGTGGTGGGGACACGATGACATCAGACAGTCGATATATTCCAGACAAGATCTACACTCAACGCCCGAGATCTCACCACGTGGTGTCGATTTGGATAGATGATTGATATCTGCAGATTTGGCAACAGGCACGATTGGTGGCTGATCAGTGGATTGAAAGTTCCTATTTAAATCAATTTATTGATTTGAATGAGAATATTCTAAATTTTGGACTGATCTCATTTATTTTTTTTATTTTTAGATATTCAAATTTAGCATATTGTAATTAGTTTTTATTTTCACATTTATTTCTATAAATGGAATTTCAATTGTAATCGCCTATATAAGGGCAAGAACTAGTACTATTTGTTTTAATTCTGGAATGAAATCAATTTGAGTTTGAATTATTACGTGTTATATCCCGGTGAAGGGAAAGATTGAGAATTTAGGTAAAAATTTCTAAATAATTTAAAGTAATTTAAGATATTTTTTTTAATATTTTTTAAATTTTAAAATAATTTAAGCTCAAAGAAATTCAGGCCTCTTGTTGCAAATTTTCCACCCTAACCCTGTTTGTTTGACCGTTGAAAATTAATCTAGTTTAATTTTAACCAGACATATCACATCACATGTAAAATTTAATATTAAAAATTAACTTTATTTCACATCCTACACATATTACTAAAATAATAACTAACTTATATCACATCCCTCACATATCCCAACATGATAACTAACTTTATATCACATTTTTCACATATCCCAATATAATATCTAAATTTATTTCACATCATTCACAGTTTTTAATAAAAAAATATTTTTATCCAAATTTAATTTTAACCTTCTTAAATTTAACCTTACAAACAAACGGCCGCGCCCGCTCAGTCTCCCCTCTGTCGGCTCGGCCCTCACAAAAGCCGTTTTCTTCTCCCCTCTGTCGGCTCGGCCCGAGCCCACGCGCAAACAAGCGATCGCCCGCCTCAGTCTCCGCGCCGCCAGCCTCCGCCTCCGCCTTCGCGCCGCCCGCCTCCGCCTCCGCCTTCGCGCCGCCCGCCGACCATCGGCGAGCGCCGGCGACTTCGCCGCCGGTCAGATCCGTCCCGCCGCCTCACCTCGCCTCGCTCGGTCGCGTCTCGCACGGCCGCGCCTCGCCTCGCTCGGTCGCGTCTCGCACGGCCGCGCCTCGCCTCGCTCGGTCGCGTCTCGCACGGCCGCGCCTCGCCTCGCTCGGTCGCGCCGCGCCACTGGCCGGCGAGCTCACGGACCCTCGTGGAACACCTCCGCATTCTCGGCTCGCCGCTCTGTTCACCCGCACCCCCGCATCGCCTTCTGTTAGTCTGCCTCGACACCATCCGCTTTGGATCGGCTTGACTCGTCTTTATAGTGTTGGAATCTTGATTTGAGGTAAATCTGAACATCAGCTGAATGTTTCGAATATCTTACGAGATCTTGTAGTGGTGTCTATTATTGGGATTGCTTGATTTGCTCACCCGTGTGACCTGAACATTATTGTGTGATTAAATTGCTGGTTCTGACGTGTTGAGATATGATTGCCCTAAATCTTTTGGTAAATTTACTAGATATCATTTGCGCTTGTTTCTAAATTTACTAAGAATCAAATTAAAGACCTCTTGAAGTTCCAATTTCTTCTCACCAAATGAACTACTGAACGCAACTACAATTACACTCTAAGTTTCAGGTGGAGAAGATATTAAACTAAAAGCTTTTATCTCATCATCAAACCTAATATCCACCTAGCTTAGCTGTTCCTAGTGTTCTTGTCCATATGTAGTTTTCATACTGATTTGTTGTGGGCATTTGGTGGTTCCTATGTAGGGTTGGCTGTTAGGTGTTGAGTATGAGGGGGATATTCATGGCGTGTGATAGTGGCGGTGGTGGAAGGATCCTAAGTTCTCCGAATGGGTAGGCTTGCTGGTTTTTCCAATGACAATTCTCTTAAGTTGTCCTAGGCGAGCGAATGCAACTATTCTTTGATTTTACCTTTTGAAATTCATTAGATGTAAACAAAGTTTATGTTATAAATTTCAAGTATAACAATGCCTAGTGTGTGCATGAATATTGGAGGAAATATAAAACTTAATACATCCAATTATGTTTCCAGTGTAAAAATTGAATAAATATTTGTGGTGGAGTTTACTTTAAACTGATTTTTAAGTTTTATATGCCGAATATTGAATTTTGAAATAAAATGATTATTGGACATTTGTAACACTTGTTTTAAGCTTAACATTGAATTGACTATATGATCTAATCCTATGGTCAAGACTTATGAACTCTTATAAATCCATGCCGTAGTTTCATCTCCTTTGGTCTTCTTCTACATAATGCTTGTTGGCCTTCCTTTTTTATTCCTTTGGGCTTTAGGAGGTATCATCTTAGATCTCTAAAGGGCTTGTTTGTTTATAAGATTAAATTTAATAAGGTTAAAATTAAATTTGAATAGAGATATTTGTTTATTGAAAGTTGTGAATGATGTGAAATAAAATTAATTATTATGTTGGGATATGTAAGGGATGTGATATAAAGTTAGTTATTATGTTGGGATATGTGAGAGATGTGATATAAGTTAGTTATTATTTTAGTAATGTGTGTAGGATGTGAAATAAAGTTAATTTTTAATATTAAATTCTAGGTGTGATATGATATGCCTGGTTAAAATTAAACCAGGTTAATTTTTAACAGCCAAACAAACAGGGCCTTAATGTTTTACAGTCATGACAAATGATTGAAACTATTCTTGAGGCTTGTATATACCTTAGTCTGTGTTTAAATTTTTTCTTTGGTATTGTTCTATGTTGTAAGCTTTGTTTGAGCAGCTTTGTTTGGGTTTCGTGGATAAGAAAACAGGATTCTTTCAAATGGAAAAGCAGATTCTCTACTTTACTTACCTTTGTTTCTGGAATCCAAGTACCAATCCATTAGTTAAACCGCCTTTTCTTGTGATCTTATTTATGTGAGTGTTATATCTAGTTCATAAGTTGGCTTATCAGGGAGTTGAAATTGATCGTCAATGTTCCCATAAGAAATTTTTTTCTATTATAGATAAATGTTGCTTATTCATTCTTATGTATGGCATATTACTGAACCTATCCTGAGTTCTGATTTTGTTGGTGTTGCTGGTGATATCATTTACTAATGAAAACATTGATAAATCTTGTATATACATTCGTAAGTATCGCATATTCTTGAACCTATCTCGAGTTATCATATTGTCCTTGTTTCTGGTGATGTAATTAACTATGCAAACAACATAACTTCATCAGGTGAGCGACTAATTTCATCCAGGGCCTCCCCCTTCTTTTTGAGCATTATTTCTATTTTATCTAGCTGACAATTGTTCAGTGCAATTCAATCAGCTACCGAGCTTCAAAGGATGATATTACTGTGCATTCGGCATTGTCTGCTGCACCATCTTCAGATTATGTTAATGCTTCTAGGTGGTATAACCACATTGAGGCCCTTTTGAGGTTGAGGTAGATTCTTAACCTGTTTTCCTCTCCTGGTTGTTCAATTACCAGATTTTATGCATTTTTGAACTTGTTGCACTTTATCTTCTCTTTAGTGGTGTTTCTGTGGAGGGGCAAGGCATCAAAGTTGAAAGATCTTCTACTGTCACTGACGAAGCACCAGCCTCTCCTCCTGTTGTTGACTCTAAGGTGATGGCCTCACCATTTCATGCTTGTTTTACATCAATTTTCATGTGTGTTATGACTTCACTAACTTCCATTGAACTTTGACCTCAGTTTGTTTACGCCATCTTGTTAGCAAGTTTGTGATCTCGTTACACTATGATGATGCACTTTGTTATTTTTCCATGATCGAAAGTGTCTCATATCACATTGTGGTCCTTTAATTTGAAAGTTAATGTTTCAGGCTTCAGCTGCTGAGGATGAGGATGATGATGTTGATCTGTTTGGTGAAGAGACTGAGGAGGAAAAGAAGGCTGCTGAAGATCGTGCAGCTGCAGCAAAGGCATCTGGAAAGAAGAAAGATTGTAACATTCCATTTCTACTTGTTTTTATTCCTGTCAGATTTTCTAGGAACGCAATCAGTATATTGATTATGAAGCACTAGTAATCCAGCACAGATGGTGTTCATTTAGTGGTCTTTGGTCTTCCTTTTGCTTATTTCTTGATTAAATATTTTGTAAAACCAGCTGGAAAGTCTTCAGTTCTATTGGATGTGAAGCCTTGGGATGATGAGACTGACATGCAGAAACTGGAAGAGGCTGTAAGGAATATAAAGATGGAAGGCTTGCTTTGGGGGGCCTGTATGTCACCCGTTCTCCTATGCTATTTTAAATAGTTTTATAAAACAACTGTAATATCTTTGTTAATCAACTATCATAAAGTCTTCATTTTACATTTTAGTTATATAGTCCTATTTTTTGTTATGGCACAATAACAATTTAAATATTCTTTCAAGTCCCTTTTGTATCACGGATCCAAATTATCATTGATTATTTTCCTTTTAACCTTATGCTAGAAATACTTCAGGATCACTAGGGGTCAAATTCAAGACATTTAGTTTTTGTGCCACTTTGATTTTCTCGTATCAGAGCAGTATGTAAGATTAGGCTTACATGTTCTACCCTAGATTAGATTTTTGATCTTAAAAGAAGCTGTGTTTTACATGTCTTGTAAAGCAGGTTGTTAATTTGGTCAGATGGTCTTTTGAAGTTTTGTAATTGTATTAATTTTTTACTAATTTTGCAGCCAAGCTTGTACCAGTTGGATATGGAATCAAGAAATTGCAGATCATGCTGACAATTGTGGATGATTTGGTATCTGTTGATAATCTAATTGAGGATCACCTCACTGCTGAGCCAGCAAATGAGCACATCCAGAGCTGTGATATTGTGGCATTCAACAAAATTTGTAAGTCTTTTTCTGTTGAGCTGTTTAATTAATCATTGTTGATGCGTGATTCCATCAAGCCATCAGAGGTCCTTGATCTCTTGTAAATGAGGCCTTCTCCAAACCAAGTGCTAACATATGTATGTGCAGTAGAGACAGATGAAGAAAGTGAATAAAGAAGAATGGGAAATAGAGGCTAACGGCTTCATGTTGAATACTCTAAATGAGGGAAAAATCATGACAACTTTAAGCTAGAGATTTGCACTATTATCAAATAGCAAAAGATTGAATGCAAGAGTATTCTTCCTTGCCAGGAATTTGGCCATTTTAAAAATAGTGCCTACTTTCTAGCTCATGGGGTACCCCTCCGCCGTGATGCCCTGTGGAAGTTGAGCTCCAACCTCCTTGTGAGTTACAACTTGCTTCAATGTCAGCAGTAGATCCATGCCACCCCGAGTAAGCAATATGATCAGTTGCCTAATCCTCTTTGGACTTTAGTTAAGTTCCGCTACCCATCGCTAGTCTTTCATAGAACATGTGTTTAGGGAGAGGAGCTTGTTAGGATTGGTTCGAGCTTCAAACCAAGAAATAGTTGTATTTTGAAGCTGTGGGGAGGCCAAGTTCCGGGTAATAAAGAATACTCTCTTGTCCTTTAAATCTTGTACTTTGAAATTTGTGCATACTTTCTAGCTCACAGACGCAGTAGTTTTTCCCCTTGTTAATACAGTTTTCCACTTAAAACTACCATTGTTTTTATCCCATCCTTCGTTCATTTGTTCTACTCTTTGGATCGGATCGGTCTGTCTTTGTTTTGAGAGAGCCTCATTTCTTGATGGAATTGTGCATAAACAATCATAAAGTTTTTTACAAATTGTTTATTATTCACTTCGATTTCATTATATCTGCAGAGGCGATTCCTTGATGCTCTGGTGGAAGTGAGTTTTTTAAACATCATTCGTATTATTGATTAGTTACTAAGCATTTCTATATGAGATGTTTCTTGGCATCATGGTGTCTTTGATTTTGATGCTGTCATTTTGATCCCTGAAGAACTTATGTTGATTGTGTGGCAAATTTGATTTGGATTTTTGGAGCGTTTTAAAATGAATACTACTTCTGAATTATATATATTATTTAGCTATGGTCAATCAAATTCTGTGGTTCAGATTAGGTTGTTCAATTCATTGTCGTGCCTTTCTCGGCATTTTAGGCATGTCATTATGATCATCATTTTAGGCTAGGTTTAAATGATGATATTCATGTCTTGAAATTTACGGGGATGTGAAGCAAAGTTAATGTCTTTATTCATGTAGGGTGAAATGAAGTTGGTTTTATTTTGGCTCACTTGATCTGATGTATGAGTTGTCGTGATTAGATGTCATGACATTTAGATAATATTGAACTAAACACCCCCTTAGTTTATTTGTAAGAAAAGTGATATTTTTTATTTAATTGTTTCTATTTTTCATAAATAAAATAATTTCTGACTAAATTGTTCATGAACAGGCCAGATTATATATCTTAATGTAAGCTCATTAATAGCCTCAAATGAATTGCACCATGATTGATTACAAACTTGATAATGGGATTGGTTGAAAATTTAATTGTATGTTAATCGAGTTTCTTTGTTTTTTACTAGTTGGAATTCTAGTCCATGAATAGAACACAGGGTGGCATTCCAAATGAATAAGTTGAAGGAAAGATCAAGTCAAATATTTTATTTATTTCTGTGTTCAAAAGCATTGTATAAGTAATGTTCTTTCTTTATTTAGTCAGCCTAACACTTAGGATTTCATTCCTGCCAGTCTAGCGATGGTGTGGATTCGAGTCGGGTTGACTAATACTCATACTTATTTCATATTCATTTCTGACTTTGCCCTAACCAACTTTGAATATCTTCTCTTGATATTTGTACCGGCCTCGCCCAACAACTGCTCGCAACACCCACCCTTGACCTGCTTGCGTCGGAGATATTGTAGAGTTCCGTATAGATCATGATGATAGGGTTTGCGGGAGAAGCGGGATGTGCAAGGGAAAGGAGTTGTGGCGAACAACGGCAATGACTTAGAGCTCATGTTGTGGAGGGTGGTGTTGCCCATGCTATTAGTGCCGCCGACGATGGTAGCGGCTTTCTAGCCTCAGCTTAGTTGCCAAGTTCGAAATAGTGAAATGGATTAGGATTTTTTTTTTATAAGAGGACTTAGAAGCTTTAATATTTAATATTAGGTCGGGCCGGGTTTGATTTTGTCATGCTTGTACCTGACTCAACTCATGACGGGAAAGTCGCAAGTTGTGAGTGTAATTTTAGAACCCACAGGAGCAGGTTAAACAAGCATCCATATAAATTGCCACCTCTACTTATCATTCCAAAATTTTATAAGATTTATGGAAATAACTTCCTGAATGTTTTTTTTTTTTTCCTTTCGTTGACTTTTCAAACATTCAATTTGAAACTAGTTGGGTCAGGTTTCTTCCTTAGTTGGTCAGAAGTTTGTTTGGATCTTCACTAATTTTCTTTTGACCATTCTTTAGGAGTGACAGGAATAGATTAGTTTTGAGAGTCAGTCCATCTTGGCCTGCCAATGGAATTCAAACCAGTTTTTTTTTTTAATTATTTTCAGCTTTTTGCTTAAAATTAAGGGGCTTTTGATTCGATGTTACGTTGATGTTATCGTATTATCTATTTTTCTATCTTTTAAGTAATAATTCTATAAATTTTTAAAAAGTTATCTAAAGATATCATCAAATCAAATAATTATTTTCTCTTCGAAACCTTCATAAAATCTTGTTGATATATAAACTACTACAACAACAGCAATTCGCTAGTATAATCTCTAGTATCACATGTGATTTTTCTAGAATTTAAATATTTTAGTTATTCCATTTAGTTCATTTAGTAATCTAGAATTTTGAGAATTGGTGATAATTATTCACAAATTCAGTAGCGGTAGTGTCCGTCTTAAGGCTCAACCATTCATAAATTAGTTCGAGATCAAGTAGAAGAAGGGTCATCACAGTTGGCAACAACGCATGATTAGAGCATCTTAGCTTCTCAATTTTATATTTTACGGATTAGCTGAGTCACAATTGGTAATATGATTTGGTGATGGATATTGTGAAGTAGGAGTAAAGTTATAAAGAGAGAGAAGAACATAAATAAGGCCAAAGAAGAACCAAGGGAAGAATTATAGCATTCGGCAATGAAAACTTAGGAGGCATTTGGTTCGTTGTTATCTTGGTGTTATGTTATGTAATCTAGATGTCATGACATTTAGATGTCATCTTTTGACTAATAATTTTATAATCTAATAGAAAATTTTTTGTAGATGTTATTAAACCAAATAATTATTTTCTTTAGATAACATAACATAATGTCAAGATAACACTGAACCAAATGCCTCCTTAATAACTTCTTGGATTAATCCTTTGATAGCTTACAAGGGAGGGGGATAAACCCTCTTTATAGTCATCTCACGTTTTCATAATTTTTCTCTAATATTTCTAGTGAAATCAAGCGGTTGATTAGGAAAAGCTAAAGGATGCCTTACTTTTTGAGGATTTTAAATTGATTCGATGAAATGGCTGGCTAAGTCAAAACAAGATCATGAAAATCTCGAAATGTACAAGTGATAGAAATAACTTTTCAAGCACAAACAATAAGAGAAAATAGAATTTGTTTCTACCTATCAAGTTAAAACTCACTATAAATTATTCTTTAAAAAAAAAAATGCTTTGTAGTTCAAACAAGTGATTCTAAATTTTGAATTTAATTAGAATTTTTATGTGCCATTTATGTGGCACCATACAAAAGTAAGTTTTTTTATTATGTGGCACTATTGCCATATATGAATTCCAATTGTATTTAAAATTTTGAAGGGTAAATAGCATCTGGGTCCCTCTAGTTTGGTCGTATGTGCAAATAGGTCCCTCGAATATTTAAATGTAGCAAATTGGTCCTCTAGTTTGATGAAATATGCATATAGGTCCTTGGCCGTAACAGACGTTAGAAATAATTTTCTCTCTCCTCCCTCTCTCTCCTCCAAGAGGGACCACTTTCTCTTTCTTCCTCTGCCGCTCCGTCGCCCTCCTCGCCTCCACCCCGTCCCCTCCCGGTAGCCCGCCAGCCACCGGAAAGCATCGACGCCACCCGCACGCCCGCCCACGCGCGCTGCCCCGCACCGGCCTGCCCGCG
>KZ452037.1:4910693-4990845 GCA_002786265.1 Apostasia shenzhenica | reverse complement strand
TATTATTATTATTTAAACTAATACTATTTTGGTCCTGATTTTGGTCCTCACGCCAAACAGGGTCTTTAAAGAGTAAGGGAGATGTACATAAAGGCCCTGTTTGGTGCGAGGACCAAAATCAGGACTAAAATAGTATTAATTTTAAAAATAATAATAATAAATAATTTTATTTAAATTATTTTATATAAATTTTAATATAAAAAATAAATATTTTACTCACATACTCAATAATTTTTAATAAAAATATAAACTTTATTTCACATTTTAGATCAAAATACTCGATTCGAATATTTTAGTCTAGAATGTGAAATAAAATTGATATTTTTATTTTAAATTGTTGAGTATGTAAAGTAAAATATTATTTTTTTATATTAAAATTTGTGTAGAATGGTATAAAAAATTTATTTATTATTATTATTATTATTATTTTTTAAACTAGTACCAATTTGGTTTTATTTTAGTCATGTTTTGATCCTTGCGCCAAATATGAAGAGTTCTATGCGTAAAGTATGTTTGCCAAAAGAAAAAATTCAAATGACCGAGAGAAAATCAAGTTGCAAAATCATAAATTAGATAAAGCAGAGCAAAAATAGAAATGATACGAAGACTAATTTAAAGAAGTTAAATATAGTAGTAGAAATAAAAAAAAACCAAACAAATAAGTAGACAAAAAGCTTTTCGTGAACAATGAGGAGTACTCACAAAAAACTTGAAACTCAAACTCAAGAGAATCCTCTTAGATGATTTGTAAGTTATAGCTCAAAAGAGATAAGGGAGTAGAAAGAAAGTGAGAGTTAAGAGCTGTTGTTGATAATTTTCGAGTGTGCAAGTTTTGTTAGGAAAGTTGTTGCATAAGTAGAAAAAAGATTGTATAACCAATGAGAAAAAGCCATTTCAAAAGAAATTAGAAAAGAGCTAATGTGAGCGTGGCAGCAAGTATGATACAAAATTCATCAAGTTCCAAAGAAAGATGGTTAGCATGCATAAATCATGATTCCATGAAACCCTTTCTAACATGGGTTATAACGTATCTTCCAGAAATATCTGGTAAAAATATAGAGAAGATTAGCATGACACATGCAAAAATGATATGCAAAAAATCGAGAAATGGGCAGCAACCTAGAGATGTTTTGAGTTTTTAATGTAATATGTATGAATATCATCAATCATGGGGTAAGGTTGAAAAGAACTGAAGTGATTGATATTATGATTTGTATCTTGGATTTATGTCATTTTTCATTGCAATAATCCAATAATAGGGATGGATTGATAGACAGCCAAGAAAATTTAAGAGAATATTTGTTTGTAAAAATTAATTTTAATAAAAATATTTTTTATTGAAATTTATGGATAATATAAAATCAACTTAATTTTTATATTTGAATGTTCGAAGGATGTGATATAAATTAATTATTATTTCGATATATTCAAAATATAAAATAAAATTAATTTTTTATTTTGATTTATGTATATGATGTGAAATATAAATAATTTTTAATATTAAACTCTATGCGATATGATATATTTGGTTAAAATTAACCAATTTAATTTTGATCTGGTTGAACTAAAGACCTAGATGCTAAGCTTTTGTCTTCAATTGAGAGAAAAAAAATATATCAAATATAATTTAAAGGGATGAATACTGAAAGGTTTTTATAGTTAATTTTTAGTTATATTTTTGTCCATAATTTTTTAAAAAAAAATTGATTGATTCTTATTTTGAAAATTTTATAATAATAAAATTTTGTGTAATTTATAATTATTAAATAAAAAATTTAAATTGATAATTTTTATTAGCATTTAAAGAATATTATTTTCAAATTTTTCAAATTTCAGATTTACTTTCTCCCCTCGTCTACCCCCTCTCCCCTTCTCTCTGAATATGCAAGAATGATATGTTTTTGAAAATTTAAAAAAAGATAGAAAGTAAAATTAAAAATTTGTCGGTGATAATTGAGGAGGGGCCTGCAGTCCAAAGAAAAGGGAGATATAAAAAAGAGTATAATAATTATTTTTTTAAAAAAAAATTGTAATGAAATGACCTCATTTAAGCATTAAGTCAATCTTATGAACATTAGTGAAAGAGTTTTGAAATTGTCGACCTACGTAATATCATTTTATTACCTTAATGAACGATATTTGACTTATATATAATACGATATAGTATAGTACTATAATCTAAAACTTCTAATGACAAAGTAACATGTAGTATGTATGATGAGAAAAGCGATGATCTCATTTAACATGAGAATTAATCGAGTCGGATTCAGATCAAACTGCAGCCTGGAAAAATAGAAATGAATCGTTATAACGCAGAAAATTCTCAGGACTGCCACTACATTTTAAAGTAAACCCCTGCAGAAGGCATTGATGAAGAGATCTACTTCAGAGTTTATGTTGAAGAAAGAAGCCGAGTAAACGATAGAGAGACAAGGTGTTAATTTTGGAGCACAAAAATTGATTAACTACTGCAGAGAGATCTGCAGCTCTGCCACCCAAAAGTTTATATTATTTCTTCCTTTTTAAGAAGATGGGTGTTTTCTTATGCAAAATTACATTCTGGCTCCTTAAGAATATCCATATCTCATGTTGGTCCACACAATTGAAAATGTTTCATCGTAGTCCTATGAATGTACTGTTTTAAATACTGTGCATTAGTCTTATCACCACAAATAATACATGCATAGTAACTTTTAACACTGCATCCCGCCAAATTATCATAGGCTGGATAGTCATTTACAGTCCATATAAGTGCTGCCCTTAATGTAAATAACCCATGTCGATAAGCATCATATATCTGCACTCCTTCTTTTCATAGTTTTTTAAAATCATCTATAAATGGAGAAAGATAAATATCTATTTTATTTTCAAGTTGCTTCGGTCTAGATATCAATAAAGTCAACATAATAAATTTACGTTTTTGCATAAATTAGAAGGTAAATTATAAATAACCAAAAAAACAGATCAACAATTGTGCTGACTACTTTGAACACTGAGCGGATTAAAGCCATCAATGCACAGCCCAAGTCTTAAATTCCTCGGATCTTCAGCAAAATTTGAAAATCTAACATCGAAAGATTTCCATTGTGATGAATCAGCAGAGTGTCGCATCATTCTATCAAATACACGTTCTTCACCATCAGCATGCCAAGTAAAATTTTTAGCATATTTTTCATTTTGAAATAGTCTTACAAAGCACGGTATCAGGACAAATACCACAAAATTTTTTCTGAAATATCATATTTTTTTTAATGCTATCTGCACACTTCTGGTCATTTCTAAATAGAAGTCTAAAATGACCTTTCTTATCTGAAGTAATTTTTTTACGAATCATTGCTTACGTGCTATTGAAATCGTAGTAAAGAATTTAGATGAAATATCTGTTTTGACGAGAAGAACCTACGTGGTCATTTTTTTGGCGAGAAAAATTATGTGGATCTTCATGAAATTAAGGGATTTACCTGAGGGCCTCATATGTAGCTCATCCTGTTTGAGTATTTGAAATTGGGTATATTACATTTTCAGGTCATAATTTTTAATAAAATATTTTATTGGTCAAGCAATATTTGAAAGCTTCAATTAGATTCCGTGGTTTCGTTTTATGATTCAGTCATTTCTAAATGAGTTAGCCTGAAATTTACACTAATTATAATTTACTTATTTAAGTCATTTATTTTTTTTTAAATGTGAAAACTTTCTATTCATTTTGAATTTATATATATATAATAATAATAATATTAATTAATCTATATATTATCAAATAATTAATTTTAAATATAAATTAAAAATATGAAAAGTAAAATAAATAAACAATATGCATTTCACATCATTTATTTCTATTGAAAAAAATAATTTTAATAAACTTAATTTAAAAGATTAATATATTATTTTAAATTATCACAAAAATTATATATATAAAATAAAAGTAATAAGATATGTAAAAATATTATAAAAAAAATAAAATATTTAATTTTTAAAATAATATTATAAACAAAAATTTATAAAATCAGAATCTTAATAAAATTAGTCAAAAATGATTTAAATATAATATAAATTAATAATATATAGCCATCTAATAAAATTTAATATTACTACATTTAAATAAAAATTAACCATAAATTTTATATTTTATTTTTATATTTATTATTATAAAAAATAATAAAAAATATAATATTATTTAAAAAAATTGGATTGGGTTTTTACCGGATCGGATAAGTGTTGACCCAGATTTGACCCGCTTAATATATAAACTGGTCAGGTCGATTTTCAAATTAATATTTTGGGTAAAAAAAAATTGTATTTTAAATTAAATTTGATTTGAACAATTTAAGATCAAATGAATTCTATTCTAGATGCTGACCTATATACATTATATTATTTATCATAATTAAACCTATTTGCCCGGAAATTACTCTCATTTTACTCAATTTGAAATTTATCTGATGTTATTGTTGCTTTAAACTCACTCACCCAGAATGAGATCAATTAAATTATGATCGACTCAATATATAAGCACACATTTAAGATTATTCAAGATATATTTTAGAATAGTTATGTATATTAACATGCATTTTAGCTTATTTTTTTGCTTTAATGTATGTGAAATACGTTTAACAAATATTTTATTTGAAATATATAATTTCTAATTATTTTTAATTTAATTCGAAAAGAACTTGGTGTCGGTAAACAATTTATTAGTTGAAATCGAAATTGACATGTAATTGAAAATTTTAAATATTGAATACACAACAAAGGTAGCTTTTTTTTCTTTTTTCAAATGGGCATCTGCAAATATTTTTTATGAAAATGTGGATTTTTTTTTTTTATGAAAATTTACTCACTGAGAAAATTTGACCAAGCTCGAATCGGGCCATGGGTCGGGCCCTTTAAAAGTCGGGTGGGCTCGGCGGTAGGGCGAGCGAATTGATTCAATTGAATGGGGTTCACGAGATCCGGGCAAGCGGCCGTGGGACCCGCACTGGCCCGCCCGTCCGATTCCTGACGGAAAATAGCTGGCTGGCTGGCTGGGCTCTCCTGGCTGGGCTCGACCAATTTAATCAATTAAAATCGAATGTTGGTTAGCACCGGTGTTGTGCAGCAGTCACCGCGCCCTCGGTCCAGTTGGGCCCACCTCCTGCAGACCAGACCCGTACCGCTGCCCGGCTCGACCGATCCCGTGCTCGGCCTCGACTGCGAAACAGATTCGGATCAGGCTGGTAAATTTTTTTTTTTTTATAGGAATGCAGATAATTACTCGAATTTCAATTTATTTAAATTGATTCCCTTTTTAATCACATTCGGAAAAAAATTTCTCCCAAATAGTAAAATTAGCTGCTTAAAAACAATCATCACTGTTGATGTAGCATCTGAAATAATATAAATTAAAGACGGTATTTATATGGATAATATTTAAAAAAAACTTTACTTTTTTACTATCTAAAGTGAAATATTATGTATATTACACTAAAATTTTACAAAATTACAGATTTTATATTTTTTTTTGATAAAATCGCATTATACTCCAAGTCTTATGCTATAAAATCATAACTTATGATTTAAAATATTAATTCTTATGCCTTAAATTATTTTAATACTAAAAACTAAATCATAATTCCTAAATCTTAAGCTTTAATATTATAAACAAATATTGTTTGTTACATATATTTACTATATATAAAACCTACTTTAACTCAATCTAATAAAATAAAAATTTATATTGTGAACTTGTGATCCATACGTAATAAAATATAATTCATAAAAATATATCAGTAATTTAATTTATAAATTTTTTTTAAAAATATCATGTAAAATATGTAATTTTGTGATATTTTAATGTGATATAAATAACATTCATTTTTAACGGTGAAACATAAAATTTTTCAGAATTAAAGTGTTATTTATGTAAATAACTTAAATTAAAAATTTTAATTTCAATGATTAAATAATTAAATTTTAAAAATAACTAAATTAAATATAAAGCTTATTACTAAATTTATTTAAATTTAATTATAAATAAAATTATAATTTTATTAATAATAACTCTTCATTTCATCTTTAATCAAGAATGAGAAAATTTATGAGAAGTTGAAAGATTAAATTTACTACTCCTATATAATATTAAAATTAAAGAGTTGAAAGATGAAAATTTAATAATAAAATATATTTAAATTTAATAATTCATATTTATTATAATTAAATTTTTGTAACTTTTTATTTGATAGTAATTTCTGTAACTTTTAATCTTCTATGTTCATAGTATTTAGGAGAGAGAAAGAGGGATAGATGAGAGCACAGAAGCAACACGAAGGGAGAGAGAGAGAGAGACGAAATTTCTTTTTGGTCCTAGATTTATAAAAATATATTATTTTGGTTTCACAACTTATTCATGGAGAATAAAAATCAAATCGTTTGGCGATTATCAAAGGTAGGTACTTTAATTTTGCTTAAATATAAATTAAATTTGAAGAAAATTATTTTTTATTTTGAGTTATATGAAGTTTTGCTTTTGATTCTAATTTTTCGTATGTTTATGTGATTGTGTCCATGCTCATGATTTATTATGCTATTCAAGAATATGCTTACATTGATGAATTGAATGTTGTATGTAAAATGTTATATATTCAATTGATTAATTTAAATAAAAATGATTTTAAGATGTGATAAAAAAAAAGAAAATCGACCTCTTAGAATATGGTATTATTCGAGTTAGATATGTGATGACTTATAATCAATAAGATATTTTAAAGAGAAAAGAATTACTGAGATAAGGTGTAGATTCTGACAAAGGCTTCTCAACATGAAAAGAGCATAGAACTCGATCAATATCAAAAAATAGGAAGATTTGTGAAAATGAGATTGAGATATAAATTTAACTTATAAATTAAAATAAGATTAAAAAGATAAAAATTTAATTAGATATTTGTGTATATAATTTATTTTAATAATTAGTTTATTGAGTTGAATTTATTTACTGAGTTCTATGGTTAAATTGACACCATTTTTATAATATCAAAATTACGAGTTTACAAGTACAAAATAATCACAAACTCAGGGAAGAAAAAGAAACCCGATTAACGAAATATATTTACTTATATTTGTTTGTAAAAAATATTTTTTTGTGATAAATAAGAAAAATTAATTAATTTGACATTCGGTTGCTTTCGACCCGACTTTAATTATTCGTGTTACCAGGTTAGTTGCATACATCAACGGCATATGGAATGCTTCGATCTCACATGCTATAGATGAGTCTGCGTCCACAAAGTTGGTGAGAGCGATGACAGGGCCATCATATGTTCATGAAAATTTTACTAAGCAAAAAACCATGATAAAAAGATGAAATTTTACTAAGAAAATAAATATTTATAATAAAAAAATGCTAAATTAAGCGAAAGACAATGAAAAAAAAAATGCGGCGACGAAGTAGGACTTCATTTCCTTGTCAATTCCCGTCTTTGAGGATAAGTCTTGCGCGAGAGAGAGCATACATTCTTATGACAGTTAGGGCTGTTACCGATCCGATTTCGAGCCGAGCTAACATCGGCTCGAAATTGGACTGATTATATTTCAATCGACTTAAGTTCGATTGAGTTCGACTTCGAGCAGGCTCGAGTAAATTCCAATTGACTTCGAGCCAATTTTTTTTGAGCCGATCTCAAGCCAGGTAAGCTCGACTCGATCCGACTCGAGATCAGCTCAGTTTATAATATATATATATATATATATTATATATACATATATTATATATACGTATTATAATATAAAATGTACTTTAATTCGAGTCGATTTCGATTCAATCTAAAATCGATTCAATTTTGGATCGATTTTCAATCTTCAATCCTTATTAACACCCTTAATGACAATCGTCTAGAGATGTTCTCATAATTATCTTTCACGTGTGCAGCGGCCGCAGGTGGAGGCCCTGCACGGCGCACACGTGGTGGTGGCAACCATTCGAGATGCTGGCCCTCCCACCACCCTCGTCCTCCCTGGGATGGGAGGTGAGAGAGGAAAGTATTTTTATTATTTCATGTTTAAATATTTAATTAAAATATAAATTTATTTAAAAATATATCAAATTAAATAAAAATGATTTGATTGAAATATCAATATCAACATCAGGAATCTCATCAAAAAATTTTGAAATTATAAATCTACATAATATTAATGTAAAATCTTAGGAGTCGAGAGGATATTTACTTTTAAAGACAAGTAGCTGGGCAATCGCCCTATACTCGATACTAATTATTAAGATTAATGCTGTTGATTAATTATCTCAAAATCTTGATACTATCAATCCTAATGTATTAGATGTATGCTACTTAATCTTGTAATAATTATGTGTATATAAATATGATGACGATATGATATATTTTAAAAAAATAATTTATTTTTTTAAAAATTGATTCTAGTTTAGTGTTAGATTTTTTTTTCATAGAGTTTTAGTGGTGGATTAATTCTTAAGGTTTTCCCAATTTTATAGTATGTTTTGAGTGTTATGCTTGATTTATTATTATATTTTATTTAAATAATTAATAATAACATCATTATTGTTGAACAATTGATACAATTTATTTAATTGTTTGAAGCTTGATCATGTAAAATGAATTGTTCAATATTCAATCAAAGTGCAACAATATTGTTTACTTGTTACATGATTTTTTTGATTTGAAGTACGTAAGTTTGTCGTGAAATTTGTTGCGCCGATTTTTCTAGAAATGAATCTAAATATTATAAAGTATAAATATTTAGAAATGATCTCATTTTTGCCTTCAATCCTACTCTTTTCTTTAATCTCATAAAATTTTGTTAACATATATTTATAATTAAAAAAAACTTATTTTAATAAAATTAATTTTATTAATAGGTATATATATATATAATTAAATGTGAAATAAATTATAATAAAAAAAATCAGTACAAACAAGGCCATAGATCTCTCACCTTCTTGCCAGTCTCTATGCACATGGTCTCTCTCGTTCTTCCCCAATCCAGCCTGGCTCCCACAGTTCCTGCGTTTTCTTTCAAATAAGATTAATTCTTCAAAGAAGGTATAATAACTTCATTTGACCTGTAGTTTTTTTACTTCTAAATTTGAATATATAAACATATATAAGATTTTTTTGCATAAATAAATATATTTTGGTGAAAATTCAAAATAAAAAATTAAGAAAAAGTAAGTAAGATTATTGAATTGATTAGAAAGAAAAAAAATATCAGAATAGGAGAGATGAAAGATTTTCATTAAGATTCTCCATAAAAGAAATAGAAAGAGTAATAGGAGGCTGTAGATTGTCAGGAGAAGTCTCGTTGGGGGGAAGAGATGTCGGTTAAGCAGAAATGGAGTTGAAGGCGAGGTGTGGGTGAAAAGTACCTATTGGTCTTTCCCCTTATGAATTCTCTTGTCGGATCTCAAATCGAAACCCTCCTCTTGTCATAAATGAGACCATTTATAGCGAGTGAGTAGCGGATAAGATTAGGCAGGTTAAATATGCTTAATTAACGAGGTAGTAGGACGACATGACAGGTATCCTCTCATTGTTCCTAAAAAGGGGGAACTATCATATTATAAGTATTGTTATGACATGACAAGCTAGTCAATTGTTCGACCCCCACTTTGACTAGCTCTGCACCGTTCGACCAAATGACTTTAATCCGAGCAAGCCGCCTGAGTTGTCTTAGAACCTTTATTCAAATGACTTTGCTTGAAGATTTGATCAAGCCCATCCACATGTCATGACTATATATATATATAAAATTAATCACTTGGTAATGAATAGATTAAATATTTAATGTACTAAGCTTTTTATGTATATATCTAGCCAGAAACAAAAATATCACAACATTGTATAAAAATAGGAGTAAATATTATGCTAATTTCTAAAATTGGACTTCTATTTTATAAAAAATTATTAAGTTCTAGCAAAATATTACCTCATTTTTTATAGCTAATAAAACTACACTGCATAGCCATTGCGTAATCCGCATAGGCGTACATAGTTAACAAAGCTAACTAAACAGAGCATTGTATCATGATAAATATAATACTAAGTATAGTTTTATGTACATAAAAATGTTAAATGCAAATTATACATAATTATAAAAATATTAAATAAATGGGATAATTACTTACATACCACACCATTTCTCTTTATTTATGCGTTACTCATCTATTCTTGTTAATTACGCTATGCACACTTAAAACATTATAAAATCTTACATACACACACTTTCACTTGTTTTCATTATAATGAGCAATTATAATTTTCCAATAATCTAACTATAGTTAGGTTACAAAAAATCTGAACCATTCATCATATAATTTTAATAATATTTAAATATATTTTGAGTGAAAATCTTAAAACTTTGATGTATAGGTTGTGGTAAGAGAAGGAAACATTCGCGATGTGAATTGATTTTAGTACAGATCATCGCTTTAGTGTGACATCGAGGAAGAAAAAAAAATACTATTAAGAGTAAAAATGTAATTTTAATGATTTACTAACGAAATAATTTTTTTCAAATAGATTTTAATTAAATTTTAACTTAAGTGTGTGGATGTAAGATTTTATAATGTTTTGAGTATGCATAACATAATTAACTAAGAATGGATGAATAATGTATAAATAAATTAAAATAGTGTGGCATACAGATAATTATCTCTAAATAAATATATATGATGCTTAGTGCGAACATGAAAGTGCTAACTATAAATATAAAAAAACTTAGTACGAACATATATATACTAAATACAAATACAAAAGTAATTAGTATAAATTATAAATTATTAAAAAAAATATAATAATATCATATTTAGGATTATCTTGCTAATATTAGCACCGTAAAATCTATACTTAATAATATGTAGGTCATGCATTTTATTTTTCCCATACTAATATAATCATATTTATAGTTAATACTTTAATCTCTATATTTATTATTATTATTATTTTATTATATATAGCTCCTTAGGCGCAATATAATTTGAATAACACTTTTATGTTCACATTTAGCACATTTATTTTTATATTTAATATCACAATTTTATTAATTTTATTTGCTCATATGAGCACCCATAGGCCTTGTTTGGCTCAAGTACTAACATCAAAAAGGTCATCGTAGGCTAATTTCTTTTATATACAATGATTGATGTGTTGAAAAGATGAATTTCGTGTTAAATGCACGGGAGTACTCAGTACAGTAGAATCACCAGCCTATTATTAATTGACGCTGAAAAAACTTTTTTTTCCCATTTTTTTATCCTGCAGGTTCAAATAAAAATTTCAGAAGCTGAATATTGAATTAAGTAATTATTAAACTTCTTTTAATATATATATATATATATATATTTTTTTTTTTTTTTTTTTTTTTTTTGTGGACGTGACAGAGAGGTAAGTTCGCAGCCCCAAATGCAATAGCGTACGGCCTCAGAGTGGGGCGATGGTCTTCCCTAGCCGTTGGATTCATGTGCAGCCTTCCACGTGGATGTACAGGATAGACGATACCAGCTGGCTAGCAATTTTCTTTTGAAATTGTGAAAAATGGAACAAAATTGACGTCATCACTACGTTAGGTCGAACGCAGCCTCGTTGATCATGACTCAAGGGCACTATCGACGGCGGAGATTTAACAAAAATTGCACGAGAATTTAAGCAAAATAAAGGCGACGAGGAGCGAAGGGCGATTGACCGAAGCGAGAATGCGGCGGGATTCGATAAATCCACCCTGATTTTCTTCTTTCCACCTGGGCAGTTCGCCTGAGCCAGCGCGAAGAGACGTAAGACGCACGGTGACCGGCTCATCTAAGAAGAAATCAGGGTGCGTATATCGGTCGCCACAGTATCTTGTCCCAACAGACACTTGTCGTACTTTCATTCGGTCAGATTTCAAGAACTTCTGCTTCCTCGGAGCATGCTATCCTGGAAATTAGGAACAAAAGTTTCGCGCTGCATTTTCCCGCCGGAAGCAAATCACAGTTCACACGCGTGGCACATGTGGCATTTCGTTTTAAATTCGTATATGATTAGCCTTAAAAAAAATATATATTATCGTCACATCAAAAGAATTATTGTAATAGTGAAAAGTGGTTGACGGATGAGCGAGCTGGCCGATCGGCGCATCCTCATACTAAGGAAGTAAAACTCGCTCTGTACGCTGGCTGTCGGCGAGCCGCAGGCGCTTGAACGGCGGCGGCTCGGCTGGCCTTGCGTCTTCTTCAGTCGGCGGCTCCTGGGCGGACGACTTCTGGGTGTCGCAGCTGGCGCAGGCCACGGCGTCCAGAACGCCGGCGGGGCTCAGAGGCACCGGCGATTCGAGCAGCGGCTTGGCTGGGCCGGTTCGCCAAGAGGAGGAACACGTGTCGATCAGGTACGCCTCCATTAGCTGGCGGCACTCTCCCACCACACTCTGCCTCCCAAAATAACTAATAGAAGTCAGAGGAGGTAAAATGGCAGAAGAGCAAAGAAATTCTTGTCGGATTTTGACTGTCGACAAGGTGAAATCTACTTATAATCACCGACGGTGATCCTGAAACAAAATAAGCGATTTTGGTTTACCGTGCTAACCCACTCGCTCAAGCAGCCAAGGCAGTCGTCGAGAGCCGCCGAGGAATCGACGATTTCCGCCGCGGCACAGAGCACCGCCGCTGCGGCAATGGACGACGGCCGGTAGCCGATGAAATCGACTACTGCTTCAGAACAAGTCAACGCATGAAAAGGGAGAACAAAAGAGATCCAATCGATAAGCATTTCGAGCAGAAAAGTAGCATGTTTCTTTACCGCGAAGGGTCCCGACGATGAGATCGGTGGCGCGAGAGAACAGCAGGGGGTTTACGTTCCCGTTGACTGAGACGCCGGCGACGGCGGAAAAATTAGGAAGGAAATCGAACGGTGTCACTGCGCGCATCCGCCAGCGGAGCGCTGCCATTAGGAGAAGCTCCATGCGGCAGAGGGTTTTGGGCTCGAACACGTACTTGGGGCGTAGGATCTGAAAATCGAGGAGAAGTGGCACGTGTGTCTCCTCCATCTTCGTCGCTACCGAGAGGCAGGCGACAGCTAGAAGCTGCATCGGCCAGCCGCCTGCTAATGATCTCTGCCCTTCTTGTTCCTTCATCACCTTCGTCTCATTATAAGAAACAAAACCCATATCAAATTTAGAAGATGCAGCGCAGGAAGTGAAAATACGGGGAAGCCATTGAAGTACCGGCAGGGAGTTTGCAGAAAGGAAGCGGTCGAGGTAGTTGATGGAGAGATAGGCGGTCACTGGGCGGAAATGGTAGAAGTCAACCACCTGCTAGAAAAAATCAGAGCGTGAATGAAAAGAGAAAGAACAGATCTAGAAGTTGATCTTTATTTGGGGGGAAAGGGATGCCTTGAGGATCCAGTTAATAGAGTCCTGACGAACGGCGGCATCTAGAGAGGGAGAGAGTTTTTGAGAGAGATAGTCGGATCGCGGCATGTGGTCAGCCTCGTCGGCGAGGAGATAAGAAATGGAAATGTCCCCGCCGGTGATAGAGAAGAATGATGGAGTCCATTCGTCGGTGGAGCCTCCACCGCCGTTGTAGCCGCCCAAATCCCAGGACGTGGCATCGTCGGCGTCCTCGGGGCAGTAAAGGCTGCAAGAGGCTGAGAGTGGAGCGGGAGGAGTATCCATTGTACGGAGGATTGAGATATTAAGCAAAAGTGCGTTGCCGGCAAACAGGAAATAGATAAGTTCAGCGGGAGGCGGCTCTTCCGTGGCTGCGCGAAACCGAGAGCTGGGTTTCGCCGGGGCATGGAAGAGGATGAGTAAAGAGGAGAGAGAAATTCCTCTCTCTCTCTCTCTCTCTCTCTCTCTCGTCTTTCTCCCTCGCTCTGTTTGTCTTCTCTCCGCTTCGGTGCCGTTCTGCGAAGCACAGTGGTGCAGGGGTGCAGCTACCCCTTTTGACGGTGGCAGGGGAGGAGTGTTGCGTGGACTGAGCAGAGGCGAAGGACGTTTCGCAAGCGGGGGTCATTTATATGGGTCTCTCTCTCTGTGTACCCATTTAAGCCAAATTACCAAATTACCAAATTACCCTTTTCTCTTCTATATAGTCACCCTTCATTAATTTGCCTTCAAGAAACCTGCTGCTTATTTTCGATGCTTATTTTGCCTTCATCAAAGCAGTGTTTTATTTATTATTATTATTTTTATAGTACTCATCAAAGCAATTTTAGGCCAAATTCCCATCACCGTTGGTCTATCACTGCTTTGATTTTCGGGTTGAACTGATCTCCTTGATCATGTGAACGCAATTCAGCCATATGTCCGTTCTCATTTTAGCTCATTTTACGTTTGGTTAGAGATAATTTTTTTATTTAACATAAATTTTAATTATAAAAATCAATTTTATTTTACATCCAATATAAATATAAATATTAAAATTGAAAATATTTCATATTTTACACACTAATTTCTAATAGTAAAATAAAATTTTCTCTCATTAAATTTACAAAATAAAATAATTTTTTTTCATGTCTAAAAAGAAAGTTTGAACCAAATGAGGCCTTTAGATTACTTCATCATTATTTATAAAAAAATAATCTCATAAATTTGCTTTAAATTGAGATCACACCCAACTGGAGTTATCGATTCAATAGTTGGTCTACAATTACCAGGAGACCAATGTGAGCCTTAAACCTATACAATATGACTATGGGAATGAATAAATGGTGTGGCATATAATTAGGCTCGATTTTTTTTGACTTGATTGTTCAGTATTTCTTATTTTGAGCACTGGCACGATGAATGTGTCCTTTCGTCTCTATAACATAAACCCAACATTGAAGAATTAATGTTGAATGACACTGATTATCTTCTTGCACTAATGTCCAATAACTGTTTAAAATAACATAAGTAATATCATCAATGTTGGCAAGTGAGGAAACTTTTGTTTTAAATTCCTCCGTGTATATGTGTGTCTGATCAATTGTTCAATTGAAGAATGAGAGAAAATAGTTCTAGGCGAAGATCTTTTAAGTGACTCATAGTATTCTTTTCATTCTATTTTCTGGCAATGGAACTCCATCAATATATTCAACATTCCCTTTTCATTCCTAGTGACGTTTCAATTCAGTTTCATTATTGTTCTAATTAAAATTTGTCATTTACTACTCCGAACACTCCATGAAAAAAAGGGATAAGCACTTAATATATATGTGATGACTTTAACGTAGTAGATTAGGTTTTATAGTTAGATGTATCGACTATTCAAAAAGCCTTGTGTATTAAACTTAACTTAAATTCTTAGGTAATTCTTCTCTAACAATTTCATGTATGTGGCCTTCATAGTAGGAGTAGCCAAACCCTCAAAATTAAAAATCTTCAATAGAGCTCAACCACAAGAAATTTACATATTAATAAGAAAAAATTAACAAAAATAAAAATTTCTTGTTGAAATATATACTAAATTTCGTCTTAATAATGACTTTAACATAGAAAAAAGTCATTATTAATTACCATATTTTAGTTAGCAAGAAATTTTAACACTGAAATTCATACTAAATTTTACATAACAAAGAAGGATTTAACAAGGATTCGACATGAAATTTTTACCCTTATTAAGTAAGATTAAATTGCAAATTTCTTGCAGATCAAATTTTAGCTTCAATAAGAGTAAAGTGTTTGTTCCATTTGAACGCTCATACCTGCATAAATTATTACAAATGTTTTTTTTCTTATATAAACATGAGTGAAATCATTGAACTAGACAATTGGGAGGTCTACAATTACTCAACCACGATATCATGTCTTCTACATAATAAGAATTTACTATGTTCTAACAATCACTAAAAGCTATTGTTCTACGCAACTAATAACTATTTCATTTATTAGTGCATTTAATCTGTAACCAAATTTCTTTTCACGAGTTTCACTAAAAAAATGTATTCGTGTGAAATTTCTTCTTCTTCTTTTTTTCGACTTTCACCGGTTCACATGATCTCGTTTATTCGATTATGGTTGAAGCACGCTCAAGTCTAGTTTGACTATCTAGAGTACTCTATTCGTCCCATGAATCAATCATACTTAGCACACTGCAACTTATAAATAAGATTAATTTTGTTGTTTAGAGGAGCTTCTTTTTTTGTCTACATTATTTCAGAAAATATTGGAGGGGTCATAAAATGAAGGATTGTTATTATTGAGCACAACAAATGACAATTATTGTGAATTGCTTGTATAATCAGCTTATTATTCTTTTTTTTGTGCATATTATTCTATTGATCAGCTTCCATAGCAAACATATTGGTGACCACAGCAGTATTTGTCTAGCCTTTTGGACTGTCATGAGTCCAATTATAACTTGGATGGGTGGCCACATTAAGCAAACATAGTAGTAATAAAATGGGTCGAATTTTGTTCTCATCTTATTTAAAATTCAACCTTAAAATATAGTTAATTAGATACAATTTACTTATTATTTATCTTGATCTGAAATCTAACCTGATTTGTCATTTTTTGAGCTCAAATCAAAGATTAATTATAATTTGACCCGTTTGTATTTAACGTACTATAGATAAGCACTTAATTTGCTATCCACATTCGTGTGTGCAATTTTCTTGGGCGTCTTCCCTTAAATAACATGAGATATTATATTTTCATAGTTCTTTTGTCTTAAATTAGTGAATCATTATGATTACTATGTCATACTATTCTTGTTGAGATATCATATTTTTTTAGTAGACATTAATTGATGCATATTTTACTATAAGCTAAAAGTTGGGATGTATTGTGAAAAAAAAAAGAATAATTTTATAACTATTAAAATAATATTAATCTCATAATTAATATATCAATTATTTAGTTTGAAATAATTTGATATTATATAGATGAAACTTTATTTGTATTTATGCAGAGCACTAGTCCAACCTAATATGGGTCCGACTCGACTGAAATCTAACTTGAGTAAGATCCAAGTTAAGACTAATCCTATTTAAATTTAAATAAATTCGGATCCGGATTAAGGCTGATCTGATCCAAAATTGGCTCATTCATAGGCCTAGTTTTATGTTTAAAAAAATGCAAATGAATACTAGAGATATATTCTACCATTATTGAATCCATTGTATAAGGTTGACGAGTTTGGAATTATCTTTTGTCATAATTTAGTTGTGTAACATATTTATTTTCATGAAAAAAATTCAGTAAAACAATATATTGTATAAGGTTTATAAAAATGCTATTTTGTCAAAATTCTAAAGACATAATTTTTTGTTTAGGGTTTAGTCATGCGTTGAGCACATTGAAATAGGATTGTAAGACTTTTGATTTCTTCCGATGGTTCTTCATGATCAACAATATATCTTAACTCTTATCGATGAAGTAGATATATAGGTCGATGCGTTCTCTCCCTATTTTTCTATGAGCGTGTCTTCCTTTCTTCCACTAGAAATGTGGAAGAGAGAAAGACTTGAAATATGTTTGGAATCACATTCAATTTAGGTCAATTTTCGAGTGCGTTTCACGTGAGTTACGATTTTCAAGTAAAATTATCACCCTTTATAGTAAAGGTGTAAAGAAGCAAAAATTTCAAAAGATTCATTAGAAACTGCGAAACTGGAATGAAATTTTTTAATTTTAAATAGTCATATCACATCACACATAAAATTTAATATTAAGAATTAATTTTATTTCACATCCTACGCACATTACTAAAATAATAACTAACTTATATCATATTCCTCACATATCCTGAGATAATAATTAACTTTATTTCACATCATTCACAACTTTTAATAAAAAAATATTTCTATTCAATTTTAATTTTATTAAATTAAACCTTACAAACAAGGCCCTTAAAGATTATCATTTTCGAGGATTATCTTGCAGATTACGATCCTGGAGGCTCCTTCGTGAATGAATTTCTTCGTAAGTTTGGTTGCTTCTGAGCTGCATCCAGCTTGCATTTTTGATTTAGGATATAGAATAAGGCATGTTTAATGATCACTCCCATATAGTGTCAAGAAGATGTGGTAATCCAATAAGCTAGTGGTCCAAATTCCTCCAAAATCAAGCCATGTGCTAGTCTAACTAAACTTGAGCTTCACCCACTCAATATCAACCACATATGGCTTCTAGCTAGCTGTCATCTTCATTTTAGTTTTGCCATATTATATCACTTGAGATTGTCCAAGTACTTGATTATCACTAGCTTTCATAATAAAGAAGTGGTAAAAATTCTACTCAAAATATTTACCTCACACATGATATTGAGAATATACTTAAATTTGAGAATGTTTCGTGATTACAAATATTTTATTTTCAACTTCAGCATTTACAACATAAATAATAACAATTCTAATCGTATTATATATTTAGAGTTGGCTCTATATATATGACAATATTCTCCATAAAAAGCAATGCATCACCGTGAGTTCAAGTGATTCAGAATTGGTTTCATCCCATGTATGATATCTCGTGAGTGATGTACTCACACATCTCATATCGATAAAATAAGGAAGAGATGTTGGATAAATACGAAAATGCATCCAGCTTAAGTAAATATATTTTGAGGTAAAATTATAAGACTAATAATTGAAAACTTTAGTAGTTAAGCATACTTAGGTCAAAATAGTACTGAAATGAATGATTTTCTTGAGAAAATATTCAATTATATAGTTTTTAAAAGCCAGAGGAGATAACATCTATGATGGACTGAATTATTACACCATATGGGAGGGATCGGGCTATCATAGCTATTCAGATCACAGAAGGTAGAAATTTACCTAAAAAATAAAAGTCAAGAATTTAGATAGAAAATTATTAAAAGGTTAAAAACCATGGGTCGATGAAAAAGCTTCATTATGTAGAATTGAAGCTTTCTAAAGGGATTGCAAGGCCTCAACACAGTGATATGTGAAATTAAGAATAAATAGCAAAATGAAAAATTCAGAAAAAAAAGAAAAACACAAATGATATAATGATTCAAAGAAGGATTCAAAGGAAAGTCGAATATTGTGTGGTTAAATCATCATGCAGCTTAACCATTCACAAGGAGGAGATAAGGCTATGGACAATATTTGTAAACTTTTAAATACGAGTTACTTGTTTGACCTAGAGTTGTCGAATAACTCATATGGAAGCAGAGTCAACCCATAGCCAAGAGGCCTAGTTGAACCAGTCAATTAAATAGCCAATTCGAACAAATTATTTGACTTAGATTTTTCTCTCGTTCTCTTTTACAGGGCAATTATTGCCACCTTATTCGACCATGTCTCCACAATATAGTGCTTATGTCTGAGGAAGTAAACCTTAACTAGTGGGGACAGTCTCCAAGTATGGGCTAGCATGTAAGAGACTCAGAAAGTTATACTTAGAAAATTACTCATTAATGAAACTATTTATTTGTATTTAATACAGATTAAAGACTTTTGGAATCTTTCTTTTTGCTCCAAATTTGAGAAATCCCTCTCTTCTACTAAAAGACTCTTCGACTCATAGAGCTCTGGCTAGGATCGGCTACGTAGCCTAACACGATGACACCCCACATTAGTGAATGGTAACACAGCTCTAGATCTCTTTCTCCCTTCTTTTCCTTATCGAGAAGCTCCTTATTCTACTTCTTCTCCTTAATTCCTTTCTCAAAGCTTAAAATCTACATTATTAGATGAAAGCATTTGTTTTTCTTTTCTCGATCCTATTTTATTTCTTGGTTTAGATTTTTTTCTCAATATCGAAAAAGCCGGAACTAGGAAATTCGCATTTGCAGATGCATGCAATGGCTTCCTTGGCACATTCTAGAAAAACGTTAATGATCAGGATGACCACAAGAGAAACTAAATCTTTTACTGCCATTTTTGAAAGGTATATCAGGAGAAGTTTGGCACCCACATCCAGCTTATTGCCCCATCAATGCAGATACGCATAGTTCTTGTTGATATCTTCAGTCCTTGTAGATCCTTGTAAAAGGCTTTCTATGTTATTATTTTCCCAAACTTCTCCAATCGATCATTTTTCAAAGGTACAAGAAAAAGTTACAATAAGATGTCTATAAATACGCACCATTCAACACAAAAGATTAAGGAGACGTTTTGTTCAATATTATCTTAGTGTTATATTATATAATCTAAGAGAGAGTTTGATTCGTTGTTATCTTAGGGGGCGTTTGGTTTAGGGGGCGTTTGGTTCAATGTTATCTCAATGTTATGTTATGTTATCTTTAGAAATTAATTGTTTGGTTTAATGACATCTTTAAATAATATTACAATTAATTACAAAAATGCCATTACATGATGACATCTAGATGTCACTCCAAATTGGGCGACATCTCAAGATAACACCATCAATTTGTCATTATAATGCCAATAACTTCCAACTAGACAAAAATAATTTGGATAGCATTGATATTTTCTAATATCATAACATTGAACCAAACAAATGTCTATTGATGAATAACAATGACATTTAGATAACATGACATCTAAATAACATTGACATTGAGATAACACTGAACCAAACGCCCCCTTAGTGTTATGTTATGTTATCTTTAGAAAATAATTGTTTGGTTTAATGACATTTTTAAATAATATTATAATTAATTACAAAAATATCATTACATGGTGACATCTAGATGTCACCCCAAATCGGGCGACATCTTAAGATAACACTATCAATTTGTCATTATAATGTCAATAACTTCCAACTAAATAAAAATAATTTGGATAACATTAATATTTTCTAATATCATAATATTGAACCAAACAAATGTCCATTGACGAATGACAATAACATTTAGATAACATGACATCTAAATAACATTGACATTGAGATAACACTGAACCAAACGCCCCCTTAGTGCTATGTTATGTAATCTTGATATCATGACATTTATATGTCATCTTTTGACTAATAATTTTATAATCTAATTGAAAATTATTTATAGATATCATTAAATCAAACAATTACTTTCTCAATATAATATTGAACTAAACGCTCCCTAAATGTCATGACATTTAAATGTTATTTTTTGACTAATAATTTTATAATCTAATAGAAATTTTTTTTGTAGATATCATTAAACCAAACAATTACTTTCTCTACATAACATAACATAACATTAAGATAACATTGAACCAAACGCCCCCTAAGGAATACGTTTAGGGGGTGTTTGGTTCAATGTTATCTTGATGCTATGTTATGTTATCTAGAGAAAATAATTATTTGGTTTAATGATATATGTAAATAATTTTCTATAATATTATAAAATTATTAGTCAAAAGATGATATCTAAATGTTATAACATCTAGATTATTAGTTCAATATTATTTTGATGTTACGTTATGTTATCTAGAAAAATAAATATTTAGTTTGACATATTTTTAAATAATATTCTAAAAAATTATAGAATTGTGACTTATAAGATGACATCTAAGTGCTTTTCTGCAATTCGTAAGATTTTTTCTCCTATGCTTATGTCGAGGTAAGGGTGATCGGCTCCGATTAATAGTTTTGAAATATAAAATTTGAAACACAAATCAAACTCATCGATTAAAAAATCTAAATCGATACTGACCTAATAGTTAATGGGCTATTCAATTAACCACAACTATCAATTTTTAATATTGAAAAATATTTACAGTAATATTAAATATAAACATTATTAATACTATTCTTACATTTAATAATTTGGTGTTTAATATTAAATTTTTAAATTAATACTAAAAACTTTTTAATGCTAACACTCAAGTATATAAAAGATAACACGTTCAACATGTGGATAGTTGATTGAATATTTTTATATATGTATTAACATGCAAATAAATAGAAATAAGGAAAATATATTTCACATTATTACTATTTATAAGTTTACAACTAGCTATGATAATTTAATTAAATCTAATAAAATATTCTAGTACAATATGTTAATATATTTGATAGATGATTTCGATTGATCGTCAATTTTTTATAGTAATAAATTGGAACCATCGATTTCTATAAAATAAAAGCCTAATCTTGTTGTATTGGTTCAATTAGCTAAATATTTAGGTTCGATTTATTCATATTTGATTCGATTTTTTAGTTTTTGATTTTTTCCTCAACCTTAGTTAAGGCTTATTGGTTTTTTGTAATGTTTTGAAAGTGGCAATTGCATAAATGCTATTAAAATTTAATATATTTAATACTTGAATCTTTAATATTATGTATTAGTCAAAAAAATTATATAAAAATTATAATATTTGTTAGAAATATATATATATATATATGTAATAATTTTGTGATATAATTTATGTATAAGTTATAATTTTGATATGACTTTTTAATTAATGTATAATATTAAAATTTTAATATCAAATTTATACAATAATTAAATTTTAATGACATATGTAATTTTTTACACATGAAATTATTGAAGCTCCTCTTTACCTCTGTTTTTTTTGAAATTTTTAATATAAAAATCAATATGTAATTCTTTCTTTCTCTTTCTTCTAATTATCAAGTTATTTAACATTTAAAATATTACTTATTAAGTCATGTTTTTAAAAAATTATTGTATTTTTTTTCATTATCTTCATTTTTCTAAAAGACATAATTTCCACATTTTCTACAATATCATAATATGAAGAATAAAAAGAAATGTATAACGACATATACGACCTCGTTTAGTTCGAGTTTTTTTTTAATAAGAAAAAAAAATATTTTAGTTTTTAAATTTAATAGGAGAGAAATTTATCGTAATATTAGAAAATATGTAAAATGTGAAATAAAGTTAATTTTTATAGCTAAAATTTGTGTTAGGTAAAATTTTGCCTCGAATCAAATGAGGCCTTAAGGTAAGTAAATTGTAACTTGAGATCACATCCTACTGTAAATATCGAAAATTTTATGTTAAAAATAAAGCTATGTAATTTAAGAATAGAATGCCACTCAAACTGGATATCGTTTTTGAGTCATAGTTTTATTTTCTTATTGGGCCTATTTGTCAACGGCCCATTTGACCTAAAAGGCCCATATAAATATATTATAACATCGCTCTGAGGTCTGTGAGGTTTACCCTTCTTAACGTGCCTGCTTGAAGTTTATTTTAATAATAGGTCGCTCAAAGTTTTGATTTAGACCAAGGTTTTAAAACTCGACCGAAATGACGTAGTTTTGGTGGTTTCAATCGAAAAAGCTAGTGAGTTTTGGTTTTAGCCGAAACTCAATATTTTTGACAATTTGAACTGGTTTCAGCTTAAACCGCCGAAACTCTGTCAAAAGTTAAAACAGTCGAACTCATTTTTCTAAAAGAAATAATATTCAATAATTATTTTAATAAATCTAATTTAATTTTATAAACTTTAAATAATTTATAGAAAAACTGAAATTGTCGATATCAAATTAATGAAATTATCAAAACTGCTGAAACTAATACTTTCATCTTGTGACCAAAATCAAAAATTGAGATTTAAATTTTTGATTTTGATGTGATAAACATTTGCGTGATTTAACTCACGATTATAAATACATAGATCACATTAGTTGACTGACATGTGCATGTACATTAAATCTAATAAAAATTGAATACCAACTAAAAAGCATGTTTAATCACATATACTTAGAGGTGAGAAGGTGAGAAGGAATATAATTGAAATTTGATTTTAATTTAAAAGAATAAATTCAAACTATTTGAAATAGAAAGAAAAAAAAAAGCTTGAGTTTGATTTGATCGTCTAGTACTTGGCTCTTCATCTCCCCTTGATTCTACTTTACAAATTAAATAAATAAATAAATATATATATATATATAATTTGGATTTTTTTTTAACTTATTATCTCCTTATTCTTTTTAACCAAAGCAAATAAGAGATAAATCAGGAAAGATAACCAATGGCAATTTAAAACTTCATTTTATAAGTTTTATCATTGAATTAAAAAATATAAAAAGTCATCTACTTATGTATTGTCAAAAATTTAAAATATTATATATATTAACACGTGGTTCCTGCGCTGCATCCTGACCATACACGTGGCGCCTGGCTGGCCTCCATTTGATTGATTGATTGATTTGCTGACTCATCTCTGACTTTGCAGGACTTTTGACCAAGTCAAACCTCTGCCACGAGGGTTCAACCCAACCATGTTCCTGATATCTCAGGACCACCCCTGATAACATCGGGCACGAGGTTACGGAGCAACAACTGTCATAATCAACTCCACCTAACCGCGCTGCTCCCCGTACAAGGCACCTTTTCCCAGACCCGCAAATTAAGGATCCGCATGCTCCAGCCATCACGGATCACCTAACCGCACTGCTCCCCGTACAAGGCACCTTTTCCCAGACCCGCAAATTAAGGATCCGCATGCTCCAGCCATCACAGATCCCTAGAAGAAATACCAGTATTAAAAGATATCATCCTCCTTGCACAGATGCAGGCCTCTCTGGTGGCAGACAAAAGGCGCGAACCCAGAGCCTATCCATCACATTTTCTCTAGAAAACCAGGGTGAAGCTACGCACTCCAACAGCTACAAATACCGCGGAACAGTTCACCAAAAAGGGGGATATACAGGGAAGGATCAAAGAACAATCGGAATAGAAATTGCCTAACTTTCATTGTAGAGAGGCCCCAACTGAGGAACTCTCCTTCTTCCTCTTCTTCTTTATTTCTTCTAAATAATACTGTACAAACCTTCAAGGCTACCTTTTCTCCATTAGTCAAACTTCTTCGCTGACCGACCGGTGGACGTAGAGGATTTCCTCCCTGAACCACCTTAAATCTCCGTGTGTTTCTCTGGATACTCTGAACTGATTCTCTCCTTGAACTTTCATTAACAAGCTTACCCTTTTGCGAGCCGCCGTCTCCCGGAACTTTTTTTGGTGTTTCATAGGATCTCCACATCCTACGCCAACAATATATATATATATATATATAATTTTAGAACATTCTCAAATACCCCTAGTTGAACAATCGTAGTTGAACAGCTCTTCAAAGAGATATCACCAGATCGTACTCTTCGTAATGCTATGTTAACTCAGCATTTAAGGCGACATGGGGATCCACTACTTAATCGCCCTTTATAAAAATAGGTGTCAGACATGATAGACTGTACCTACTATGTCCCTTCCTTTCCAAGCTATAAATAAAAAAAAGGAGGAGAAGCTCTCACATTTTTTCTCTCTAGAGATCACTCTCTCTTTCTCTTTTGTACTTATTCTCTTATTCGATCTCCATTTAAAAACCCTTAAACTTTGTAAGAGAATGTATTCGATTAGAAGATTTAAATCGCGTAGACTGCGTCATGGTTTTTCCCCTGAATGCTCGGATTTTTATGTAAAAATTATCGACTTATTTCATTTTATTTTGACATATTTTTTGCATCAACAAATGCCCTAAATAAAAAATCTCCAAATGCAACAACAAAGATAATAAAAAATTATCAAAACAGAAGACTTCTATAATTTGGAGGACTAGCATGACATTTTACTTTTCATTTCTGGCCTATGGCTTCTTTTTCGATCCTCTTGATTCAAATCTGGGGGCCGAGGCGAGACCAGAATTAAATTAATAAAATTATTTATAATAATATTTGTGGTAGTTATGTCTCCCACATTAATTAATGGCTGACTTCTTACTTCAATCAATGTAAGGATGAGTAGTACTCATTCAATGTAAAATTAGTGCAAATTTATTCTAATTTGCTGAATTTTATTTCAGTTAAAGAGAAATTCATTTCAGCCCCAATAAAAATTTTTAAAATCCAAATTTTATTAGAATTTTTCTGTAATATTTATGCAATAACAATATCATATAAATAAAAAAAAATTTTAATCATAATGTCATATAAAAATTCTAATTAAATTCAAATTTTACAAATATATAACATTACTTTTTAATTAAATATAATTATAGCTTAGAATTATATATATATATATATATAGAAAATTTTATATGGAAAATATTTTAATTATAAAAAATTACATATTTCTCTATTTAATATAAATATTAAGTACATTACACTAAAATCTTATAAAATTATAAATTTTAAATAATATTTCTCAAATTTTGAATCTTAAAATCATAATTTATAATTTAAAATATTAAATGTTATGTTCTAAATTACTTTAATATTAAAAATTAGATCTTAAATCTCAAAGCATAAACTTTAAAATAAATACTATTTATTTAGTAAATTTATTATGTAAATTCTAGTGAGATTAAAGTCTCTATTATAGACTTATAAATTATAAATAATAAAATAAAATTCATAAAAATACATCATTATTAATTTAATTATAATTTTTTTAAAAATATCATATGAAATATAATTTTATAAAATTTTAATATAACACATATAATATTTCATTTTTATAATAAAATATATAAATTTTCTTATATAAGATATTGTTCGTATAAATCTCTTATATATGTATGTAAAGATGTGGCTCAACTGTAAGTCATTAAAAGTAAAATTGATCTAATTTAGGTTTAACATAAAACCACATATATAGTGGTGCTCAAGATTGTGCATGTGAACATTCTGTTAGAATTACTATATTAAAAATTTAACTAAATACGAATCAAATTTAGCATATTAATTAATTATAGATATGCTCAAACTCGGTTCTGGTTTTAGGCTCGAGTTGGCTTGACTCTGCTAGAGAGTAATTCAGGACGTCAAAACTTTGAAAATAATACATTAGGAAGAAACATTTTGAAGAAGTAAAACGAGTTGCATAATATTCACTAACAAAAAAAATAAAAAAATTTCATAAAAAAGAATTGAATTTCTTGTACAGTAAAATGCACATAAAATCAATAATAATTACAATTTTTGGTAGAGTATGTACAATTGCACTTGACGAATAAATCAACCTTTACTCAAAAAATCAAACCTAATTGAATTAGTGAATGCCACTAATCCTCATTCCACGTGTCAAAACTCCAACCCCTTCGTACCAAATACCATCCGAACATACTGTCACCGAAACCAATAGTGTTGTCGCCTTCAGCAGCCCTCCGCCTCCCTCCAGGCTAGATAAACCAGACCCGCGAGGTACTGCGTGTAAGCCCCTGCAACGACCAGAACATGAAACAGCTGATGACTGTGTCCGATGAGGTCGAACTTCCCCGGCAGCCACCGCTCCGGCACCCTCGCCGCGTACACCACCACCCCCATCCCGTAAAACACCCCCATCAACGCCTCGTATCCCGCCGTCACCGCAGCCTCCGGCCGGTCGCCGAACGCCAACATCTTGTGGGTGATCGGCAGCAGGCCGGACGCCCCCATGCAAGCAAAGAGCACCGCCCGGACTGGCCGAAACTGCGGGGAGTCGAACACCGGCATGAGGGAGACGACGGCGGTGGCGGCGCCGAAAACCGTGATGGAGCCGAGGTAAAGGTCACGGAAGAAGGGGTTGCAGGCAAAGGAGTAGTAGACTAGAGGGTAGAAGGAGGAAACGATGAGAGCGGAAATGCCGGCGAAGTCCAGGCGGAGCATGAGGTAGGACGTGCGGGCGGAGTGGCAGGAGAGGAGGTGGCAGCCGCTGCTCATCAGGAGGCAGAACATCGCGCCGGCTAAGTAGAGGTAGAACGGCCACCGGGGGACTGGCTGCACCTCCACCATCTCCGGCGAGGTCGTGATCGGAGCTATGTAACTGTAAATGTTAGACGAATTGCTTGCTGCCAGCTGCGCGTTGGCGAAGTTATTATATGCGCTGACAGGGAAGAGCGAGGCTGCGTAGGCGGTGAGTAGGAGGAAGATGAAGAAGCCGATCAGATGCCTGCAAGACGAGAAGGAGATTATTGAGTAAGATCCATGTTTGAATTAATTATGTTAGAATATAAAATTATTTATGAATTTTGTTTTATAGTGAATGAGTTATAATTTTTAAAATTTTAAAATAATTGATAAATAAACATTTAACGTAAATCATAACTCTCAATTTTTATAGTATAAAATCTAAAATAAATAATTATGCTAAACTCTTATTAGAATTCAAAATTATTTATTAGTTATAAGTTAAAATTTAAAATAGTTGGCAAATAGAAATTTAAAATATATAGATTATGACTCTCAATTTTTTAAATATAATTTAAAATTAATAATTATGTTAAATATTTATTAAAATATAAATTATTTGTTAGTTATAAATTAAAAGTTTAAGTTTTTAAGTCAATTAGTAATTAATAAAAAATTTAATAAGTGAGAAAAATAGGGATTATGTATACTTACGTCCAAATATTTAGGGTTTCATTGTGGATGGAAAAGATGCTGAGAATGGTATGCTTGAGTGGCCATTCGGAGCGGTAGTAGTTTTGGACGAACTCATTGTGCTTGAGAAATTCTGGCAGCGAGTCGTAGTCAACCAGCTCTAACTTGGGATCTGAGGGCGAAGCGGTGATCTTCTTGTTGTGGCACTTTTTGATTTCTCGAGGGGAGATTAGAAACTGAGTCGCTGACTCTGAAAAGGAAAAGGAGAGCTTGGAGCTCACCGGCGAAGAAGCCATTGCTGACGCATCGAAGCACATTTTGTTGAAATAGATGGGAACTTGTACTGAGGGAGAGATCTAGAGAGAGAGAGAGAGATCTAGAGAGCTTTGCTGCTACTGCCGATTTAGAAGATGATGAGCTGCTTGAATTACGAGGAGGAAGGGGGAGTATTTATAGTTGAGGATATGAAGTAGTTGACTGTAGACTTTAGACCGCGTTGTAGGAAGTTATGAGGATGGTGGAGGAGAGAGAGAGAGAGAGAGAGAAGGGTGGGGCCGTGGAGGTGGAATTGGTCCAGTTGTGCGGATGGGTCAACGGTTGGCGAGTTACCGTTAGCGTGGACCATTCAAAATACTTGGTCATAATTTATAATAGGAATTTTTTCACGTACGTCATAATTAATAAATTTACATAATTATATTTAATATTCAAATTTTGTAAATTATATACTAAAAAAATTATTATAAATTTTTTTAAAATAAAATAATAGTTAACTCTAATTGAGCTAAAATGACTCATAAAAAAATTACTGATATTTCATCTTATACATACATATATATATATATATATATATACATACATATATATACATATACATACATATATATACATATACATACATATATATATATATATATATATATATATAAGTTTGATGATTAAAACAATTCCTCAAATTTAATGAAATATTCCACTTAATTTATATTTTTTATGTTAATACAGTCTCATGTAAGTCTCATGTTTATCCTCACAAGCTTTTTGATTGCAATTACTATTAAGAAAAAAAATATCACGTCAACCAAACCTAATATGTGACAGATTTAGGTAAATTTATTAACTGGTCGGTCACTTGAATTACATTTCTGAATAGATTTGGAGGATTTGCTCAAGTCATGACTCATAGCCAAATAATTTGGAGCTAGTGAAACAACGTCAAGTGAATAGATTCATTTCAAGTAGCATTTATAGTTTTGCTTCTATTGAATGACACCCAACTTACGGGCAAGGGAGGAGGTACTCATCAAAGCTCGACATAATAGGTAGCATGGGTGGTTATCCCACACCGCCTAGTTGTTCAAATATTAATGAGAGCCATTTAATCCCACCTACTTTTTTTTATCATAATTATAAGTACTCACATTTATGATGAAAAAGGAGATAGAAAATCAATAGTTTCGCATTTGAACTTTTAACAACCCTTCTTTACAAAAAGAGGCTCTTAGGTAGCAATGTTAGCCTGCCTTTAAGTTATTCGACTTTACACTAATCTGACTGTTTAACTAGCTTTTCTCAACAAATCTGGCTCCTTTTAACACATCAAGTAGCTTGCCACATTATTCCTCTTCTCCTTCGAGTGAGACCTTAGGAGAAGCCCTTTCTCTCTTTTTTTCTTCATCTTATTCTTATATTTCTTAATTGTTTGAGTGGAAATTTTCAAACTAAAATTAATAATTATGGGAAGAAGGAGGAGCGGGAGATCAATTTGAAGTAGAAGGCTAAGCAAAGATTGTTGAGCGAGGCACCGATTCGATAGAGAAAACTAGATGAAGGCAACAGTGATCAACGGGAGCCTAACGACGGAGGTGATGTGAATTGACTACTAGCGATGTAAAAATTAATGAGAATCGATGGAGGCAACTCTGATTGATTGCTAGGATTTCACTTTGAAGAAGAGCCTACTCAAGTGGTTAAAGAAGAGAAGTGAGGCAATAGAGTGTGATAGACTGATAGTGAATATAATACATAATTAATAATTAATTAATTAATTAAAATTATTATTATATTATGATATATATAATAGAGTAAATGACATCTAGGATTGTGAGGTTAGAAGAGCGTTGCAAATTAGTTCAAATTTTTAAAAACTTTTATTTGGCTTTTGAGATTATGAAAGTACTGTAGTTTTGGTTCTCTTTCAAAATATTAGTATTTTCAGTATTTTTTTATTAAAAATATGAAATTTGATTTTTTTTATTACTTTGATTCATTTACATATTTAAAAGTTCTATTACAACCATCTATTTTTATTATTTTTTAAAAAATTTAATAAAAATCTAAAATTTAATTTTTCTAATTTCTTTATTTCTATACATTAAAAATAAAAAATATAAATATTAATATTTTAAAATTATATTCTAAAAAATCATAAAGTTAACAAATATGACTAATAATACAATATATTTGTAAAATAATAGCAATTAAATCTTAATTGAAATCATAATTGTAGAGTTTTTGTAATTTCATAAACTAATATTAAAGTTTTTAAAAAATTAGAATCAATTCGAAATGCCTATTTGATTTCAAGGTCTTAAATATAAATTATTATATATAATAAATTTATAGAATATTTTATATAAAAAAAATTATGGAGAATTAATTGCACCCCCTTATTTAAAGCTAGATCTGCCACTGGTAGGCAGGGTTATTAAGAAGTCATGAATATTACAACTGAGGTGGAATTTGTTTGATATATGCATCACTCTGTTTAATAAAAAAGAAAATTTAACTCGACAAAATGTCGAATCAATAGATAAATTTTGAGTTGAGTATCATACACCGAGATTTGAAAAGGGTTCAAGAGCTAATACAGTAAGGAACGAATCTTATAGCAAAAACAGGAGAAACTCTTTGCAGAAGTAAGTTCATGGAGAATCTCAAAAAATTTTGGAGCCCTCAATATTTGCTAAGTGGATGAGGCATAATCCTGTAATCAACTTTATACTCCATGGGTTTGAGACTGTGGCTCAACTTGGCTTGGTTCAAGAAATGGTGTAGCCCAAAACAATTCTATTTGATTCAATGTGGCACCATTGGGCAACTTTATATAAACTTTATTCATAATTTGTTTTTATATTTTCATTATCTTTTCTTTCTACCAAAAAGATCATGTAACCACATATAAGTAAAGGATAAATACATGTGAGCATACCTAGAAAGGAGAATAAAATGTTCACATGTATATTTTTGGATATTTTATATATAAACTGTAAGTTTTCTTATATATTCAAATTAATTATCTTCTCTTTTATAAATATGAATAAATACACTTCTTTTGATGATGTGATGCCTTGTTTAAAGTAATTATATGTAAATAATAAGTTTTTGTAATATGCACTTTGTTTTTCTTTTTACATATATATATATATATATATATATATAATGCCTTATGCAAAGTAGCATGTTGAAGTTCTTAGTTAACAGCTTTACTTATAAAATATTTAATTTAATATTATTTTAATATTATATTATCTTAAAAAATTAAATATTTATCTTGATAATGTATATACAAAATCTTATAAAATATTATAGAATTATTACTTAAAATATAATATCAAGATATAAGAATATCTAAATAATATATATAATATAATATCAATATAATATTAAATCAAATATATTTTTAATAAATTTGCTATCAAATAGTAGCCTAAAGTAACTTTGAGTAGAATAATTAATTTCTCTCCTTTTTTATGTTACATTAAATTCCTTATTATGTTACATTAAATTTTTTTAATCACTGTTTTTAGGCAATTTCTATTTCTTATTTATGGTTGTAAAAATAAACCTCAAATATATTGATTGTTACTAATGATTTCTTGTCTAGAATAGACCAGCATTTTAATTTCATTTGGTTATAGCTGCCCAACAATAATTTATTATTAAACATAAAAAAAAAATAATTTATTAGATTAATATAAGTGAACATAGATTGTCATTTTTTCATATGAATTACTTTTGAAATTAATGAATATCTTCCTTCTCTTTTGACCTCTACAAGTTCCAAGTTTCAAACCTTGACAAGATATAATAGATAAAGCCCCAATTTCTTGACTTTCTCCATTGGCCAACTTCTTTTCCTTCAGTCTGGTTTGACAATGGCTATAAATTTTTTTTTTTTTTGATAGAAGACAGTGGCTATAAATTAATGGGGGAAGATAGTCCTCATACAAAGACCTAAATAAGATTTATGAAACTTTATATGTATTAAATAACATAAGATTAAAAACTTTTTTATGAACATATACAAAATTAGAAATAGTAGCCCACACACGTTGCACACATGAGCCTGTTTGTTTATAAATTTAAATTTAATAAGATTAAAATTAAATTTTAATAAAGATATTTTTTTATTAAAAATTATAAATGATTTGAAATAAAGTTAATTATTATATTGGAACGAGGAATGTGATATAAAATTAGTTATATGTTAGATATGTGATGAATGTGATATAAGTTAGTTATTATTTTAGTAATGTGTATAGAATATGAAATAAAGTTAATTTTTAATATTAAATTTTATGTGTGATGTGATATGTCAGATTAAAATTAAATTAGATTAATTTTTAACTTCAAAATAAACGAAGCTCACGAGTGTCCGAGGATTTTCCCCCAAATAGCTTAGCTTCCAATAGTCTGAAGCCCAAGACCAACACCAATGAGAGTTTTTTTTTGATAAATTGCATCTGGGCATCTAAATTCGAAAGGACATTGTAAATTGATCCCGATTTTTTTAAAATTTTGATTTGAATCACTGAAGTCGTTAAAGTACTATTATTTGATTCTAATTAAGACATAATTATTATTATTATTATTATTATTATTATTATATCATAAAATTATTTTTAATAATTATCTTTTTAAATTTTTAGAATATAATTTTGAAACAATAATATTTATATTTTTTAATTTTAACTTTTTAGACATAGAAAATAAAAAATGAGATAAATTAAAGTTAAATAATTATAGAAGGAGATAAGGATAGGAAGTTGTAATAATTTTTTAAAATATATAAATTATTCAAACTAGTTAAAAAATAATCTAATATTATATTTTATATTAAAAAAAATTGAAATGCTTTCATAATTTCAAAGATCAAAATTGAAATTTTGTAGAAACCGATTTGCAGCACCCTCCCAGTTTCAGAACCCAGATACAATTTACTTTTTTTTTATTAGAGCCCCAAGTTAGATGATAAAACGATTTCAAATTTTAATAATTAATTTATTTATCAATAATTGTATTTCAAATTTATTTTTTTTTGAAATTCTCATTTTTTATATATAATAATTTAAAAGAAGAGTACTATATAACTCCCACAACTAATCCTAAAAAGTTTTAAAATCATTTAATATTAGTTTTATTCACTAATTTAAGAGATAATATATTATATTATTCTCTCAATTATTAACTAAAATTAATAGTAAAAAATCTTAAATTTTTTGAGAATTAGTTGTGAAAGCTTCATATCATTTTCAATTTAAAGTGTTTACTAATAAAACTTAAAGGATGAAAAAAAAAGGAAGGAAATGGGGAAAGTAAAAAAGTCAGCTTTCATTCCGCAGCAATCCCGTTTTTGTGACCAGACTAAAGTGGCGCCGCGCCGCCGCCGCCACTTGATAACCCTAAATATCGCCGCCGCTACCGCCGCCGGCGTCGTCGCGGCGTAAAACCAAAAGTCAGCTTTCATTCCGCAGCATGGAGGGGTGCCCGCCTTCTCCGCCCAGCGTCAACGAATCATCGACGGCGGCGGTGCCGCTTGGAGAATCGGCCTCTTCCGACCTTGTTTCTACCGTCTCCTCCATCCTCCTAGCCGCCCAGAACCCTAACTCTCTCCCCCTAGATCAAACCCTCGCCCCTCTCCTTTCCCGCATCTCCCCTGCTCTCCTCCCTTCAATATTCTCCGCCGCCGGCTCCTCCCCCTCCCTCTTCTCCGCCACCCCCCTCCTCCATTTCTACCAGATCTGCCGCTCGCGCTTTCCCTCGCTTTCTTCCGATGCCTCCGCCCTCCTACCTTCTCTCCTAACCCTTCTCTTCCCTCTCGTCCGCCTCCGCATGTTCTCCGACCTGAAATCACTTCTTCTCTCTTTTATTCCCATCGACCGCCAATGTCTTCTTCACCGTCGCCTCCTCCGCGTTCCTCCTCGCCCTCTCAATGACCGCGAATATCTCCGCCTCCTCCTTGACATCGCCGTCTCATCCTACTCCGAGCTTCGACGGCCTCATCTCGCTTCCCAGCTTTTCCAGAGCATGAAACGGCGCCGACTCCGCCCTTCCATCCTCACCGCCAACGCCCTTCTCTCCGCCCTCGTCCACTCCTCTTCCCCACCTTCTGTTCCCCTCTCCGTCTTCCACGCCATGGTCTCCCTGGGAGTCACCCCCACCATTAACACCTTCAACATCCTCGCCCACGGCTTTGTCTCCCGTAATCACTTCCGTGATGCCCTTGTCTTGTTTCCCACCATGGAAAACTTTGGCTGCTCGCCGGATACCATCACCTACAACACCATCCTTGACGGATATTGCAGGAAGGGCATGCTACAGGAGGCTCGCGACCTTCTTGCTAAAATGAAGGGGAAAGGTCTGTTGCCGAATCGCACCACCTACAATACTCTGATTTCTGGATACTGTCGGATTGGGTGGATGAAGGAGGCAACCAAGGCGATTGAGCTCATGACTAGTTCAAATTTCCTGCCTGACCTTTGGACCTACAATATGCTTATCTCTGGCATGCGTCGAGAAGGCCGGATCGATGAAGCTTTCAGGATAAAAGATGAGATGGTGAAACTAAATGTTATGCCTGACACTGTCACTTATAATACTCTAGTTAGTGGATGTTTCCAATGGCGGTGTGGTAGTGAAGCTCTTCTAGTCTTGGAGGAGATGAAGACTAAAGGGTTAAAGCCAAACTTGGTGACCCACAATATATTAGTGAAGGGATTGTGCAAGGAAGGGAAGATAGAGGAGGCCATTACGAATTTGAAAAGCATGGAGGAAGAAGGCATTGCCCCTGATGTTGTTACTTATAACACCTTGATTAGTGCGTATTGTAGATTAGGAGACATGGCTAAAGCTTACATTTATATGAATGAGATGGTTGGAAGAGGTCTGAAGATGGACACTTTCACTCTTAACACTGTTCTGAAAAATCTCTGCAACGAAAAGAGATTTAATGAAGCTTGCGAACTTCTTCGAAGCCCTCCAAAACGTGGGTTCATTCCCGATGAGGTGAGCTATGGCACTGTGATAAATGCTTATTTTAGGGAGGAGAATCCAGAAGAGGCAATGAAGCTTTGGGAGGAGATGGGAAAGAAAGCCATTGCGCCAAGTGTAGCTACCTATAATACTGTGATCGCTGGACTCTGTAGAGGCGGTAGGATGGAGGAGGCCATTCAGAAATTGAATGAACTTATGAAGACGGGGTTGGTGCCAGATGACACCACCTACAACACAATTATCCATGCTTTTTGCCAAGGAGGGGATTTGGAGAGAGCTTTCCGGTTCCATAACACGATGGTGGAGAATTCCTTCAAGCCAAATATCATTACTTGTAATATCATTATTAATGGACTTTGCCAAAAAGGTATGGTGGCAAAGGCACTAAACCTTTTTGAGTCATGGCTTTCTAAAGGGAAAAAGGTCGATGTTATCACATATTATACTTTAATTAAAGGATTGTGCACGGAAGGAATGATAGATGCTGCTATGAAACTTTTTGATGACATAAAGGATGAGGGGTTATGTCGTGATGTTCACACATACAATGCGATTTTAGTTCCTTTGACTGATGCGGGAAGAACTGAAGAGGCCCAAAGTATATTGTCAAAGTTATCTGAATCTAAAGAACTTGCCAAGCATTTTCCTTGGTCCTCGGTTGAAGGGATTGTTTCAAAAGAGGGCTTTCAAGGAGAGCAGGAGGATAGAGATTGTGATGAAAATATGGGAGAAGGTCAGGATGCTAACACATCTTCAGAATATTCTTACCAGATAAATGATCTATGTAGCAAGGGTCAGTTCAAAGAAGCAAAACATGTATTGGAAGAAATGATTCAGAAAGGCATACCAATTGAGAGTTCCACATATATCACTTTAATGGATGGTTTTATTAAGAGACAGAAAAGGATGACAAAAGGACCGGATTAGAAATTTTGTTCAAGCCACTTACCTTCCCATAAAACGGACTATACTAGTGTGGAGAATCAGGTGTGCATTCTTATAACTAGAGGTGTGCATTCCTTTTCATGCTTTGTTTTATATTAATCCTCACTATACATTGTTGGTTGAATATTGTGTATATTGTTTAGAATCCTTTTAGAAATATTATGATAGTTCGTTTTTTTTTTCTCAATATTCTATTTGAATTTATACAACTTCTGCAGCTTTTAAGATTTAGGATACAAGGTTTAAAATATTTTCCCCTCAATATGTCAGCTATTGATATAATGACGACCATGATAGTGTAGATTTAAGATTTTTCATATTAATTCTTGCTAACGTAATGTATTGATTGCTTATTCATTAAACTATGCTTATGTCTCTCGATAAAACTAATAGTTATATAAAGAACTAACCTAAGATCTTCTTATAGTAATTCACATAGAACTACTAATATTAGCTTAGTAATTTTTTAGATTGAAATTCTAGGAAACAACTACTTGATGTTATTAATGTTGATCTATACTTGGTTTCATTGTAAAAATATTATGTATATTGTGTATGTTGTTTAGATTCCTTTTAGAAAATATCATGATAGTTTGTGGTGTTGTTTTTTTTTTGTCAATATCTTATTTGAATTTATACAGGTTCTACAGCTTTTAAGATTTAAGATATAAGGTTTATTATTTTATCCCCTCTGTACGTTAGCTATTGATATGATGATGTTCACAGTAGTGCAGATTTAAGATTGTCCATTAAATAATTGTTGTCCGGTTGTATATGTTCAAGGTTTTCTTAATACTACGTACTCTATTTTTTTAATATATTAAAATGAACTATTTTGCGGGAATGAAATTTCTTAGTTATTACATCATTATTTTGTAATTATTTTGAGAGATGTAGTCCTGCGGTATTTTGTGATCCGCTGCCCTTTCACCTGCTGATATCTAAAGTAGAGTTGCATCTATGTTGTTGCCCATCACCTGTAACATAAATCAAATTTTAAACCTTGCTTCTCATAGCTCTTCCCTAAGATGCCATTTGTTAGCCTACCAGTCAAGTAATAGTTGTAGCATAATTAAATGTATTTTTTTATAGCTAGTTTCTGTACAAATGTTACTTGTTCTTTATAGAATTAATTAGAGAAAATGTTCCATTTTGTTTATGTTTTCTTTAAATTTATGTTGTTTAATCCTCAAAAAAAAAATTATGCTGTTTATTATGTGCTTGAAGTCATTATTTTCTTAGTGGTGCTGACCATAGTTCATAGTTAGTCATTAAATTAGTTCTATCTCCACTATTTGTGATCTATTTTATAGAATTTTTTTTTTTAACCTGTAAATGCTACATGAGGAATTCATTCTATTTTCTCAAGACTACTCTTTAAAAATCTCTCATCTACTGAATTTTGGCTACTCTTCCAATTTTTTTTTGAAAGAGTAATTTACTCATTTTCAGGTTGATGAGCAAGTGGAATGTCTCCGGAATAGCCGCTTCCTTCTTTGTCCTCGGTGTTGTTCTTATCAATCTACATCATCCTTATTCGAACCACCCAGTGCACGGACTCGCGCTACCGGCCTGCTATGAATGCTTCAAAAGCTCTAGGTTTTTATTAAATTGTGCTCATGGAACTCTACTAATTTGTCTCTTTACGTTTTTTTTTTAGTAAAACTTTCTATAGTTTATCAGAATTCAGAAGGAGCAATAATTTTCTATAATTAAGTAGTCAAAGAAGGATTCCAGTTCGTTCAAGTTCCAAACTTCATTGCAGTTGCATCCAAAACTTACTCAGAATTATTCATTAAAGACCATTCCCAAATCACTCCACATGTCATCTGAGTAAGACGATGGCCCTGAAGGGCTCATTCATTTGATGAAAACTGTCCACATGATCAATCAGATCTTCGGACTCCGGTGGGTCGTCTGCCGGTTTGTTTTGTTTCTTCTATCGATATGATCTAACATAAACTGTCAAAATTGAATTTTCTCTTATGAAAAAGGAAGAAAAAGGCACAGCAAGCTGAGTCATGACTGGTGGATTTTTTAATTAAAAAGTAATTATTTCCTGAAAACTCTCTATGCTCCACTTGCCTGCTTTACAGTTAATTCATCATGTTCTTATATCAAAGTTGCCCTGCATCTTAGCCTCTGTTTCCCATCCCCCCCTCAGGGGAGGGACAGAAATCCCATTTTGATGAGAAAGTTGAAGGCAATAAATGTGCTAATTATATAAATAGGTACTGTCTTTTTCCTTTTTTTATGTCATGGTTTATTATTTTGTTGATATTTGATGATTTTTTTCTCTGAATCAAAGATTTTCATTATCTTTTTTTTATGGTAAAATTTTCATCAACTTTATCTTCTGTTTCAGTGTAGAGCAGCATCAAGAATCAAGATTCAATGGCACAGTGCATCTAAAACCTAAAAATCAATCAATAAAAAGACAAATACTTGTTCGTCATGCGGGTGGTATCAGTTGGCCTCTTTCCCCCTTGTTCAGCGAAGTCGCCGGAGGCGGAGTCTTTCCTCGACGGCCGGAAGATCTTTTTAATCAGTCCGCTCACCGCTCCCCACCCAAACCCTCTCCCTTTCTTCCTATTGCGTTCCGCCGCCGGCGGCGCGCCGCGCAGGACGCGGAAGCTTTCTGAGCGGGAAGACTCCATCTCGGCGCGCTTCTCCTCCGACCACCGGAGGCGGCATCGGAGCCCGGCGACGTCACGCTCCAGGCTCTCGATGCGCAGTGCGGTGGACTCCATGGATGCGCGGAGTTGTGCGGCCTGGCGCTCGGCGGCGCCGTGCTCGAGGATGTTGGCTATGGTGATGACGCCGCTGGCGCTGGTGGTGGTGGTGGTGCTGCTGCTGCCATTGCCGGTGATGGAGGTGGCAAATGCGGTGGGGCGGCGGCGGCTTTGGAGCTGGTCGAGTAGCATGGCCTGGAGAACGAAGCGGAGGGGGAGGCGGGGGTTCCGGACGAGATGGAGGAGGTGATTCTGGGAGAGATTGCTGCTGTTTATCTCGCTGCAGATGCGAACCTTCTCTTCTTCGCTTAGCTTTTCCTTGTTGAACTGCATAACATTAAGCAAGAAATAAAACAAAATAAAAGATTTTTTTTTTAATTTTGCATTTTTGCATGATCCATACTTATTTTCATGGTTCTTATCATATTGATTGCTCATGGGTAAATTCAATTAATTTTCATTTCGAAGATTCATGCTCCAAGTGTAACTTTTATGAAAGAGAGATTTGGTAGGATTATAATCATTTAATTGTATGCATATATTTATCTCATAGCTCATATTTGTTTGGTAGTTTAAAATTAATCTGATTTAATTATAAATAGGTACATCATATTACATATAAAATTTAATATTAAAAATTAATTTTATTTCAAATCCTACACATATTATCAAAATAATAATTAACTTATATCACATTTCTCATGTATTTTAATATAATAATTAATTTTATATCACATTATTTATATATTTTAATATAATAATTAATTTTATTTCATATTATATATAATTTTTAATAAAAAAAATATTTATTTAAATTTAATTTTAATTATATTAAATTTAAATTTCACAAACAAACAGGTTGATAATTTTGTGAAGAGATATTTTACTTTAGAGTGGTTACAAAGGGAGATAATACATTTCTTAAAGAGAACTTTCTACATCAATGAAAATTATTGTACTTTTGATTTTTTAGTCTCATTTGGTTTGATTTTTTTTTGGCAAAAACAAAAAAATATTTATTTTTTAAATTTAATTAAAAATATATATTTTTTTTATATTAAAAAAATATGTAAGATGTAAAATAAAGATTTTTATAGTTAAAATTTGTATTTAGTTAAAAAAAATACTTTAAACCAAATAAGGCCAAAGAGTTTGGTTTGAACTCTCGATTTATTTGGCACGAGTTGGATCTCAAATAACAGTCGATAAATGACAACATTCTTTTGTGTATATTGCAAATTCAATAAAATTTTGATTGATAAACTTCTATGAAAGTAAAGATGAATGTAAAAAAAAGAATAGATAAAACGATAAATTGCATTCGGGCTGCTAAGGCCACAGAGGTACTACAAATTAGTTTCAATTATTTAAATATTTCAATTTTGGTCACTCATGTTACAAAAGCTTTATAATTTTGTCCTAATTAAGATATTATTATTATTATTTTAATTAGTATGCTATAAAATTATTCTTGTTTATTAATTTTATGAATTTTTAGAATATAATTTTAAAATATTAATTTTTATAATTATTACTTTTAAATTTTAGTGTAAAAAAAGCAAGAGATTTGTGAAATTAAATTTTATATATTTATTAAATTTATAAAGATTAGTAAGAATAGAAGGATATAACAGTCATTTAAAATTTATAAATAGTGCAGATTAATTAAAAATAATTAAATTTCTTATTTTTTATTAAAAAAATTAGCAAAAATTGTGAGATTCTGAAAGAGGAATCAAAACTGTAGTACTTTTACGATCTCAGGGACTCAAATTGAAATTTTTAAAAGATTAAGATTAATTTGCAATACTTATGTGATCTTAGGTACCCAGATGCAATTTATCATAAATAAGATTTATTTGAGACGTAATAGAAATAAGAGGTAAAATCATAATTTTTTTAATATCAGTTAGCTACTGATGTACTGTTCACTAAAATTTGTCCCTTACATAATATTTAGTTGAGGTAATTGTTCTCGTATCAATCACTGAATAATGTTCAAAACATCAAAGTACTAAGCACACATTAAGTTAATTTGGTCGAAAGAAATGATTAAAAACTATTTTTTTAAATATTTATATGTTAAAAAGTCATTTTTAAATTAAATATGATTTTGATCATAAATTGTTTTCATGATTTTTTACAAAATGAGAACTTTAATTAAATTTTATAAAATTTGCCTAAGAAGAGTACTGTTAATAAAACTTGATAAAAGTTGCAAATTGAATTTTCAAACCCCAACTCAAGTAATTTAAAAAATAAATTTATATCATGTTATGCCTAAATTTTAACATAAAAATAATTTATATTTATCATATCAAAATTTTTGTAAGCACTTATAAAAAAAAAAAAATCTGTAATCCGGCGGACAGGTGCCAGTCTCTCATTAATGATTGCCCAAATTGTGGAACCCATTGAATAGTATTTCAGATTGTCTGCTTTGCTATTTTTTATTTCTGCAAAAAACCTGACAAATTCAATAATTTGTACTTCCAACTACCAAATTTATTGAATAAAAGTTTTGCGGCAGAAATGATTATTATTATTATTATTATTTTTTTTTTTTGATAGAAATGTAGAAATGATTATTAATTGAAGTTTTTGGGTTCTGCTTTCGTTTGATCAGAGGAAAAAATAAAAAAAATTATGAAAATTTAAAAAATTATATGATATAAAATAAATTGATTTAATTATATTAAAAATTATGTTAAATATGAAATGAAGTTATTATTTAACTTCTATTTGGTTGATGCTCAAATTAATTATAATTATTTTTTAATATTTTTATAAAACTAATAGTTTTTTTAAGAAATATATATTTGATGAAAAATAAAGCTAATTAATTGTGAAAATATTAAATAATATTGATTGATGTATTAAAAATTATATAGATTACTTTATATTTTTTTTAAAAATAGTTATGACTAAGTTGGCCTCCAATAAAAAAGAGATTTAATATTGAAATTTATGTAAAATGAGATAAAAATATTATTTTATTTTTGGGATAATTACCTACATGTCACACTGTTTCACTTTATTTATGCATTACCCATCCATTCTTAGTTAATTATGCTATGCACACTCAAAATATTATAAAATCTTACATACACACATACTTAAGTTAAAACTCAGTCAAAATCTATTTGAAAAAAAAAATATTTTGTTAGTAAATTATTAAAATTGTATTTTTACTCTTAATAGTACATACTTTTTTCTTCCTCGATGTCACACTAAAGCGCTGATCTGTCCTAAAATCAATTCACATCGCGAATATCTTCTTCCCTTGCCACAACCTAAATATCAAAGTTTTAATATTTTCACTCAAAATATATTTAAATATCCTTAAAATAATATGATGAATGGTTTAGATTTTTGGTAACCTAACTATAGTTAAGTTATTGGAAAATTATAATTGCTCATTATAATAAAAACAAGTGAAAGTGTGTGTATGTAAAATTTTATAATGTTTTGAGTGTGCATAGTGTAATTAACTAAAAATGGATGGGTAGCGCATAAATAAAGTGAAATTGTGTGGTATGTAGGTAATTATCCCTTTATTTTTTAAAATAAAATACAATTTTAAGTTCAAATTTTTTTTGGTCATAATTCAAAGTTTTTGAATCAAAGAAGGCTTTAGTTTTGCTATTCTTTAGATTGAGTTTTCATGTACATACCTCCAGTTGAATCTTTAGTTATAAAATTTCATTTTTCAAAATATTTTGTATATTTTAATATCACATGTCATCTATAAAGAAATTTTTTTGTTTATTTAATCCTTATATATATATATATATATATATATATATATATTATCTTATAATTTAAATATATAATTCATAATTGCACCTAAGTCTAGATTTTTTTCTTAAATAGAATAATTTTTTTTCATTTAATAATATTAAGCAGTATAGTTTGTAGATATATATATATATATATTTAAAATAATGAATCACATATATAAATATATAATTTTAGAGGTTAAATAAGAAATATATAATTCCCCAATAAATGTTATTCATTTATATCATAATATATCAATTATAAAGTATTAAAGTATTAAATTTGAAATATTTATAAGATATTCCATTAAAACAATCATTTCTTCAAAAAAAAAAAACTTTGGACCGAGTCAACTCACCTCGAAATACTGATCGACGATTCCGTACAAGTGATCGTGGTCATGAGCGGACCAGTTCGCCATTGACTCGGCAATCATCCCGAAAGCAGACGCCGGCAACTCCATCAAACCCACAATCCACTCGCCGCCGCCAACCGACTCCGGCGCCGCCATCAGCGTCTCAACGCACCTCGCCGCCAGAGTCGCCGGAGCCCCCCCACCCTCCGGGAGAAGCCCAGTGCAGGACCGCAGCACCTCCGCCGCTATCCCCTCGTTTCCCGCCACCTCCTTCCGGAAGTACTCCTCCGTCAGCCGGATAAGACCTCCTGCTCCTGCGCTGCCGTTGCCGCCGCCGCCTTCGTCCATCTCCAGCAACTCGGCAGCGGCTCGGATGGCCGCCACGTTTGACGGCGTCAGCACCGGCGCCCATCCGTAACAGAAACGGGCAACATGCGTGAAAGCCTCCGCCGTAATGCTTAACGGCGGAGAGACGGTAACGTCGTAGAATTCCGTCAGTCGCCGTCTGAGGTACCGGCTCCAAATTGTCATCGGTTCCTTTCGAATTCAACGTGTAATTTCCATTATTTATTTATCCGTTGGATAAATAAAGAACATTTAAATCTTTATTTATTGTAAAGTCTCAATTCTCAATGCCAAAACCCTTGGATCTGTAACCCAAGCTAATTTACATTTAGAATTCAGTTACATTAGTGGAATTAATTTAAGGGTAAAATATAAAATGAGATGAAAGATAAATTATTTATAGAAAATAAAGCGAAAGGATGCATTTTTCAGAAGAAACTATATTAAAAATCTTTTTTAAAAAAAAAAGAAAACTTAACCTTTTCAAGAGAAAAAAAACTCAGCCCTCAAATTCAAACAAGTTAATTAAGGAATGATAGAATCTTACCCTATGAAGGTGAAAGCATTCACTTTGCACTCGAATAACTACGTTGCACTTGCAAGCTTTCGCCTTTGACCTTCAATTAGTTCATGATAGAAATTAGAGAAAGAAGAAGATATGGAGAATGGCGTAAATTAGTAAAAAAGTGAAAAGAGTGAGAAAAATGCTGCGGAAGATGTATGGTGCGCACCATTCGTTGATGATGGCCTGAAGAGGAGTTGAAGGAGAGCGAGAGGAAGGTGTTGAAGAGAGAAAAACGGAGGAAAAAATACTATCCGGTGAGAGGGTGAGGGAAGAGAGAGGGTTGGAGAGGGTATCAATATCGTCTTCCACCTCTTTTTCTTCTTCTTCTTCTTCTTCTTCTTCTTCTTCGTCTTCGTCTTCTTCGCGGTCTGCTTCATAGATGGTCTCCACTGTTGCAAGATCTTTCCACCTTCTTCCCATGGCTTGAATGCTTGATTCGATCTTCTCTCTTCGCCTGGATGGGTTTTGGAGAAGAAGAAAGGCCAAGGGTCGAGAGTTTTTAGCTCCGGTTATTTGCCTTAAATTACTGATGTGGGGATGTTCAAAAATGGAAGTATATTGATAGCTTGCATGTGATACCATAAATGAGCATCTCATCTCTCTCTCTCTCTCTCTCTTTCTCTCATTCTTTTTTTTTGGATAGTAACTCTCAGTATTTCCCTCTCTATAGATCATTATGTTCCAAACTATTCAATTCAATCATAAAAAAAGAACTATTTAAGTCAATTTGAGATGAACTAAGAGGTTGTTTGATTCTCGATATTATCTTGGTGCTATGTTATTAATTTAGATGTCATGACATTTAGATGTCATCTTTTAATTAATAATTTTATAATTTTTTGTAGACGTCATTAAACTAAATAATTATTTTTTCTAAATAATATAACATAACATCAAAATAACATTGAACCAAACGCCCCCTAAGTGGCATATTTAGTTCAATATTATTTTGATAATATGTTATATTATTATTATTATTTAAAAAACAATTATTTAATTGAATAATATTTTAAAATAATTTTCTAACAAATTATAAAAAATTACTTAAAAAATAAAATCTTAATATCATTACAACATAACATCAAATTAATTATAATTTAAAATCAAACACTCAATTGCTGGTGTATAATTATAATGCATATTTAGGTTTTCATTAAATATATTTAAGATATTATATATGTATATATTATTGATATGAATATGTTATATAGAGAATATAGTGAAGAGATTGATATAAATCCATAATACATATGTACCCCCACAATTAACACCTAACATTTCTATTATTTTTAGATATTAGCTTTATCTAATATAGTAGTTGAGGACATATATAATACTTAACTATTTTTCTTAAAAAAATTACACACAATTATTAGATAAAAATAATGCATAAAAGTCCCAGCTTTTTGTGGACTTGAGAGAGCTACATATTCTCGTTTAGTTCGAGGAGAGATTTTCGCCCAACACAATTTCAACTATAAAAATTAATTTTATTTCACATCCAATACAAATACGAATATTAGAATTAAAAGTATTTCACATTTTACACACTTTCTAATAGTAAAATAAATTTCTCTCTCGTTTGGTTCGAAGGTCAAATTTTGAATAAAAAAAATATCTTATGAGTTTAATGAGAAAAAAAATTAGTTTAATATTAGAAATTATGTAAAACACAAAATAAAATTAATTCTAATATTTATATTTGTATTGGATGTAAAATAAATTTGATTTTTATAGTTAAAATTTGAGTTGGGCTGAAAAAAAAAGTTAGAACCAAACGAGCCCACAGTATAGTTCATTTCAACTTTATATATGGCTATAGTCTCTTTTATTACAAGTAATGGCAGTACATATATATATGTTTGTGCTAGTTTCAAGCTCAAATATTGGATTGCTTTAAAAAACATCTTATGCTTGTCAAGCTCATGATATCGACTTTCAGCCATTCATGTTTAACACTCTTTGTTATTTGACTTTTTAAGCTTTTTGTTCATGACCTATGTGCAATATCTTTGAGCTGAAAGTTACCTTGTAAGTGACCTAGTAGCCTCTTCATTTATTTTTTGTCTCATCGATGTAGGGGAGATATAAAATTGGAGTATCAATTTCAAAAAAATAATATTACCTTTTAAATTAATAAGAGTCTTTTGCCTCAATAATAATAATAATAATAATAATAGATTTTTTAATTGGATCAGAGATACCGTGCCAAATTAAAAGATTCAGGCCTCGTTTGATTCGAGTCTTTTTTTAGACAAGAGAAAAAATATTTTATTTTTAAAATTTAATGGAAGAAAAAATTATTTTAATATTAAAAAATATGTAAAATATAAAATACTCTCGATTCTAATATTCGTATTTGTATTAGTTATGAAATAAAGTTAATTTTTATAATTAAAATTTGTGTTGAGTAAAAAAATTACCTCGAACCAAACGAGGCTGCTAGCAAGTCTTTAGAGATTTTTCCTCTAATGAAAATACGAGCTTTTGCAATTGAAGTAGGGGTCCGATACCAAATTAACAAATCCATATTTGAAATAAAGGTTTTAAAACTCAAGTATTTGTATTAATCGCAATTGAAAGTATAAATTTTTAATAATTTTGATGATTTTGATAATTTTAAAATGGTGAAATTTCAAGTAGTTTTGACCAAAATTGAAACGAAACTACCTAAACTAATAGTTTAGCAAAAAAAAAATTAAAACCATATTTTAAACTTCATTATTTTAGTAATCCATGGCATAAAATATTAGGATAAATTGCATTATGCAAGATATTATGAAGGCTCATTGCATGTGGGTCTTACTATTTATAACTGATTTAAATAGATTCTCAGTGTATTGTGTTAATCTTTTTATTCATCTCAGTAATTGTGTTGCTTCGAATAAAAAAAAATGAGAAGTGATCGTATGATGATATTTTAAAGATAAAATTATTAGTATAATGAACAACTTTCAACAGACTTCTGGCTAGAGGAGTACTACATAAATGATAATTCGTATCAGAATGGGTAAGAGTATTTTTGAGCTGCACAAAGTCATGCATGCTGCTGACCTAATTCAAATGAACTTAAAATTTGGGGACCTATGCGTAAACAGAGAAGCACTAGCAAATTTCCATCCAATATTGTAGTACTATCAACAATCACTCTCACAATTTGCGATTGACACTGGAAAAACAATTTTTTTCTAGCGAATCATGTTCATTAAAAAAAAAATCATTTGAGTCCCTCTCTGGAAATATTTTTCTAGTGAATCCTTTTTAATAGATTCGTTAAATTAGATCATTAAATTAGTATTTTAGAAAATAATATATATATATATATATTTATTTAAATATTAAAAATTAGGGATAATTACATACATGCCACACAATTTAATTAGTTTTATTTATACCTTACACATTCATTCTTAGTTAATTATGCTATGCACACTCAAAACATTATAAAATCTTACATACACACATTTTAACTTATTTTTATTATAATGAGTAATATAATTTTTCAATAACCTAATTATAGTTAGATTTCAAAAAATTTGAGCCGTTCATCATATTATTTTAAGGATATTTAAATATATTTTGAATGAAAATCTTAAAACCTTAATGTTTAGGTGACGGCAAAAGAAGGAGACATCCGCTACGTGAATTGATTTTAAGACAAATCAGCGCTTTAGTGTAGTATTGAGAAAGAGAAAAATATGTACTATTAAGAGTAAAAATATAATTTTAATAATTTACTAACAGAATATTTTTTTCAAATAGATTTTGATTAAGTTTTAACTGAAATATGTATATGTAAGATTTTGTAATGTTTTAAGTGTACATAGCGTAATTAACTAAGAATGAATGGGTAAGGCATAAATAAAACTAAATTGTGTGGTATGTAAGTAATTATCTCTAAAAATTATTATTGTAGATCCTTTTATTGAGAGGTGAAAAAGTTGAATTTATAATAGCAATTAAAAATATTTAAATATAATTTTAATATTTAAATGTTTAATTTATTTTTTAAAAGAGTAATTTAATAATCAAATTGTAAAAAGAACCCAAGTGAAAAAATTTCTAAATGAAAAAGATCAAAATAATATATTTCTAAGTTTGTAAATCTACACAGAATCTGAAATCTACCATAAGAGCCAAAGCTGCATTTTGTCCTTCAGAAAATATGCCCTCCTTAAAATTGCCTTATTACACATTTAAAATAATAAATAATAATATTTATTTTTGGAGAAACATTTCTTAAAAACATCTATTTTTAAAATAAGATATTCAACCCTATTAATTAAGCGTTACACAATGATAAATCATTGTTCAAAATACTAGCTTAAAAAATAACAATAATAATAATAAATAATTTTTTTAATCATTCTACATAAATTTTAATATAAAAAAACTTTATTTTACTTCAAATATTCATTAAGTTTCAATAAAAATATTAACTTTATCTCATATCCTTGACCAAAATACTAGATTCGAATATTTTTTTCTATAATGTGAAATAAAGTAGATATTTTTATTAAAATTATTAAGTATGTTAAATAAAATAATATTTTTTATATTAAAATTTGTGTAGAATGATTAAAAATTTTTATTTATTATTATTAATTAATTTTTTTAAATTAGTATAATTTTAGTTCTGATTTTGATCTTCATGCCAAACAAATTTGAAGTTCGAATTATTTGGTAGGACATCCAATATATATGTATATTTCAATTTTTTGGTAGTATATTTAAATTTAATTTGTTTACTTTTAATTTAAATTTTTTAGAAAATTTTAATATCTGATAAACTTTCAGTTTTTCGTTGTTAAATATTCCCCATCTTTATACTTCAAGCTAACATTATTAAACCTTGAATGAATGCATTAATCATTATCGTAATGAAAGTGAAAGGATTGGAGATCTAACGGTTCGCTGTGGTCTTTAACGAAAATGGACGGATAGATGATTGTAAATTAGATCGTCAAAAAGCATTTCACTTTCTAAGGCTAATGGCGTCCAAATTGACGACTACCCACGCCTGAGTTTTCAAAGTTCACATGAAAAAGTTTTCAAATTTGTGTTAATATATAAGCGATGATCTAACTCATTGGTCTGAGTTTTTAAGTTGACGAGTATTCGCATCATTTTTAAATGATCATCGTGAGAAAATTGCGTATCACACGTGAAAGACCTTACCGATATTTTGTGTATCACACGTGAAAGACCTTACCGATATGGTACTAGGGGTGCAATTGCACCCCCTAAATTTTTTTTTTAAATTACATATCTAATTTTTTTTATTTCAGTCCGAATTTCATATAATAAATATCATATCATAAATTGTGATAATAAGTTAAAAAAAATATTAAATTAACAAATTATTTAGATAATTTATAATTTCAATTTTTCATAAATTATTCAACATATAAATTATATAAATAGACTTTATATTAGTGAAAACTCATTCAATTTAAAAAATTATTTACGTATCTTATATTTAAATTAAAAAATTATTATATATCTTTAATAAATAATCAATTAACTTATCATAATTTAGATTTTTAATTCACTAAATTATTTAATGGATTAACACTTAATTTATTGAATAATCTAGTGTATTAAAATTTTAATTTATGAGTAGCTATTTTATTAGTTAGTTATTTGAGGTATGCAACAGAACTCTTAAATTAAAATCTTTCATTTTAAATGAAATATAATAAAAATTTTTAATTTTTTTATTTTATAATTTAAATAATTTAAATTATTATAATATTATTATAAATAGTTTATTTGACCCCTAGATTGAGGTCTTGATTCCGCCACTGATGCCCACCACGCAAAAAAATCTACTCACGTGGCCTCTCATCAATTTTTAATACATTATTGTTTAATAAAATACTAAACTAATTCGAAAACTAAATTAGTCCCAGGCATTATTAGATCTTATCATGATAATAGATGATTCAAAATTTTACCTATTTTAAGTTAATTTGATAGGTAAAAAAATCATGAAAATTTATAATATGTAATAATTATATTTAAATATAATTAGCAATCTCTAATATTTTATAAATAAATATTTTAAACTGGTTATATGTATTTATTTTATAGTTATTATTTTTAAATAAATATAACTATAATTAATCAAAGTTAAAAAGTAGTCAGCGGGAGAATCCACCTAGCGGTCATATGAACTCCACACTTCACTTTAAAGCCTGGGGATTATAGCCGAACCCCACATTTTAGGAAAAATTATTGGGTGCACCGCGCGTACCGTTCGGACGCCCAATCAGAGGGCGTCACGTGTGCCCGGACCCAACTGTATGGCACACGTGACACCCTCTGATTAGGTTCCGGACGGTGCGCCGTCCGAACCCAATAACAAATTCAAGTCTCAAATTAGCCATGATCAAAATTTTAAATTTATTTTAAAAAAACTTAAAAAATTATTTTATATCTCATCTCATGCAAATTCAACATTAAATAATCACTTATTTCACATTCAACACAATTCTCAATAAATCAATCAATTTTATTTCACATCGTATATAATTTTTAATATAATTAATTTACTTTATTTCTCATCATACACATTTTTTTAAAATAATTAAAAATTTCAACCAAATCTTTTTTTTTTAATTACCAAACAGAGCATTTGGCAGTTTCGCTTTCAGCAGGTGAAGAGTTGAAAGGTGGTAGGGGTAATATCAGCCAGGTCCCTCTAGTTAGGGATAATATTATATAGATTCATAAATTAAAAAATCTTTCATTTAAATCTTTGTGTATCGAAATTACTTTTAATTGGGTTGTAATATTTCAAATGGATCATTTTTAATATATTTAATCAAAATAAAATTGCAATAAAATTAAATTTTAATTATAAAATTATATAAAATATCCTCACTTTCTCTTTTCTCCCCACTTAGTTCTTCGGACTGCAGCAACCAAGGCGTGGACAGTGTAGGACAACAACAACGCGATGTAGCAGACATAGAGGTGCCAGTTGTGCGGCCCTTGGGGGTTATGCAACAGTCGCACACACACGTGGGTTGCGTGGTTTTGCTTGATGGCGGCATGGCCTCACGTGATGGCTGCGTGCATGTCGCACATCCCCACCAATAGTTTAGTGTGATGATAGTGATTGCCAAGACAATGTTATTTATGTTTGCTAAAATAGGTGATAGAGAAAAAATATAATAATAATTTTTATATATTTTTATTTTATTTTTTAATAGAAAAAATTAAACAAAGAATTCTAAAAATTAGAAACTTAGATGAAATATTTTTGATTTTACAATATTATCCCTAATCTGAGGTCCATATTTGCCCCTTTTTTTTCGTCAGTGAAGATTATCAATGAGATTTCACTAATTCAGTTCTGTACTTTTTTATTTGAAAATGCAGTGCAGTTTTTGACTGCAGCTAGGAAGTTAATGATTCAATTTAGAATCAATTTAGCTTTAGTTTGAGATTGAATTGAAATTTTTCAATTTAATTTCAATTTAATTCAACGTATAAATAAGAAAAGTTTAATCTGATTTTGATTCGAGCTGTGTCTCGTTTATTATCGATTCAAGCTGATTCGCGCTAAAATCGATCCAATTTTTAATTAATTTTTAATTTCTAATTTAAATATTAAGTATAAATGTGTTATTCAATTTAAATTATGTTATTTATTTTAATGTAATGATTAAAAATAAGATGTAAACAAAGTTCATTAAAAAAATTCTAATATAATCAACTCTTAAATTATTGTGAAAAATTAATGTACTAAAATGAATTATATATATATATATATATAGATACTTATAAATAATAATTTTATTTTAAATTAGCTTAATTTAATATCAGATAAACTCAAAATAAATAAAAAATTAAGAGATAATTTCATGTGCGCTCCTGAGATTTGCTTACTTTGACATAAAATTTTACAAATCTCAAAACATATCATTCAGGTTCACAAAAATATTACATAGGACCTCCGTGATAGAATTTATTATGTATTATAAAAATATCAAAAATCTCTTTCCTGTTAATTTTCAAAATATGTCATTGAGGCTGCCGGCGGATGTCGGAGCGCCTGCACGCGGCCTCGAGCATCGGCGGCTGGCAGCGCGCTGTCGCTGGTGTACGAGCGCAGGTGGCCAGCAGCGTGCGATCGTAGCGTCCTCTCACTCCTGCGCACTGTGCGCGCGGCGGCGCACTGCAACTGCCTGCGGGCCGACACTGACGGCCGTGCGCTACCAGCCGCCTGTGTGCGGGGCCGTGCAAGCATCTGCGAGCGAGGTGGCGTGCTGCGGTGACCCACTCGATGCCGCACGCAGGCGGCCTGCTCGGACGCACTGGCGCGAGGGTAAAATCGTAATTGAAAAAAAATATTTTATTTTATTTTATTTTTTGATGAAATAATGATATTTTAAACAAAAAATATTATGTTGGACCTGATTGGAAGTTTTTTAAAAATAATTAGACTCCTGAGAAAGTCACTTCTACATCTTAGAATATCAGTATCGAAGAAAGAAGTTTGAGCCTAGATTCGAAGTCACTCTAAACCGTTTTCTGTCTGATTCTTATTGTGCGCGTTGTGAGCACGTTTGGATCCGCGAAGGCATCACTCGGATGTTCCCCTAACCCAATTTACTTTACAAAAGAGGCGAAGTAAAGAGCGAAGGAAAAGCGAAGACGACGAGATCTGAGAAAGACGAGAAAATTTGCCTCGGGTTGCAGGATTTCTTTCTTTTTTATTCATTTTGGGTGTTTTGGCTAGCAATAAAGCACCGGGTCCTGCCCTCGCCAAAAGTTTTTGGAACATAAGACCAAAATGATAGCATCGAAGATCTTTTAATTATATAACAATTATTATGAATCTAACAATATATTTTGACATTTATGAACGGGCAAACCTTAGAACCTAAGTGAGATTATCTAAAAATTAAACATTCACATTATCTCTCAAAAAGTTAAACTCTATCCTATTGAAGAAAGTTAAAACAACCCCGTTTTGACTTATGACTCCAAGCAGAGAGCAAGAAGGCTTCATCTGCTTCCAAGACATGGCGATGACCACAGGAAGAAGACCTACGGTGGCGGAGATGCCTCCGGAGATCTGGGGCCGGCTGCCGGAGCACCTCCTTGATCGCATCCTTACCCTCCTCCCTCTCCGCTGCCTTCTCTCCCTCCGCCCTACCTGTAAGCGTTTCCGTTCCCTTCTCCTCTCTCCCTCCTTCCTTTCTCAACTTCACGCCGGTCGCCGCGAACGCGGCGCTGTTTCTGCTTACTTAATTCTTGCTCACCCTCAATTTTCCCACCGTTTTCTTCCACTCTACGACTCTGCCGCGGATTCATGGCGAAAACTTCCGATTTCCATATCCTCCTCTTCCTCCTGGCAGCTCCTTTCCTCATCCTGTGGCCTCCTCTGTTTCTCTACGCTTCAACCGCCAGCTTCTCTTCTTGTCTATAATCTCCTTTCTCTCTCCTCAAAGCTCATCCCCTCTCCAATCCAATCGTATTCCTCTGCAACCCTTATCACGTCACGAACCCCTTACCCTCATGGCTACAGGATCTTTCTTTCCAGCTCTTTCCACACCTCCTTCTATCTGTACGATTCCAATTCCCTCTCCTGGACCTGCTTCCCCATCGTTGAACCCCTCCTTACCCTGGCCAATTCGCTCCAAGATCCCGTTTTCTTCAATGGGTTTCTCTATTTCACTACGACGGAGCCGTTCTCCGTCTTGGGATTCGATCTAAGCGCCGAGAGGTGGGAAACGGAGGTGGCGCTGGAGATGCCGCCGGAGCTTGTGTTCGTTCGGCTGGTGAACAGCGGTGGGGGAAAGAGGTTATTCCTCGTTGGCGGCGTGGGGAGGGACGGAATATCGAGGAGTTTGAAAGTGTGGGAGATGCTGCCCGGGGAGCGCCCAAGGTGGGAGGAGATCGGAAGGCTGCCGGAGCTGATGTGCCGAAAATTCCTCTCCGTTTGCTACCATAACTACTCGCACGTATACTGCTTGTGGCACGAGGGAATGATCTGTATTTGCTGCACTACTTGGCCAGAGGTCTTGTTCTTAAGAGTGGCGAGGGGGACCTGGCACTGGCTACCGAGATGCCCGCTGCTGCAGGAGAAGTGGAGCTGTGGATTTCGCTGGTTCTCCTTTGCGCCTGATCTCTATGCCATCGTCTGAGGTTCTTCCTCTTCTTTACTTTACTTTTAGCTTTGTGCCTATAATATGTTTGACGATTTGCCACTTTGAGTGTTTGCTAGTTCTATTGTTCGTCTGTATCCTTGTAATGCTAAGTTTTCATGTATCCAGCATAAGATTAATCTAAGTTTTTGTTTTTTCTCATATTAAGATTAATCAAAGTTATATCACACTATTGGATCTTCATGTATGCTTTTGCTGACATGTCTTGAATCCCAATTCGTATCCATGCCTGAGATGCCCCTAGCTTCCTGTGGTCTCTTTTGACTTCAGATGGCCACCTCTCTCTCTCTCTCTCTCTCTATCATTTCTGAATTGTAAAACAGGAATTTCTATCTACCTGAAAAATTTATAGGTTCAAAAGAGTGATTTTTGGAGCCCAATCACGCGGGAATGCGTGGGCAGACGGCCCCCATGTGTGACTGAAAGGAGGAAACGGTGAAGTTTCCGTTATTTTTCTACATGGCAGACTATTTCTCTACGTAGATGCACTTTTAAGATACAAACTTAAAAAAATATAAATCATTATCATGTAACTTATATGTTACTTGTGTTGTTTTATTGTTTCTATATAAAAGCAAGCATATTATGCTATGTAAGATTATTTTATAGCCTTATGTAGCACAAATATGTCTTTGTGTTGCCCTTACATAACTCTACGCAGCAGAAATGGCTGGTACATAGAGGAACAACGAGGAAACATCATCGGTCCATCATTTCATCATGCATTGGGCCTGCATGCACACGCGTTCGCACATGATTGGGCTCCAAACGTCTGAGGGAGCGCGCAGTCTGGACCCAATAATTTCTCATCCTTCCGCTGCCCTAGAACACCGTAATTTGAGGTAAACATGATAAAATCTCTAAATTTACATGTATGTGTTGATATGCATTTGCATTGATTTCCCATTAAATTTTGGTCAAAAATGTTGAGATTGTTTTTTGTCGACGTTTGAGTAATCTACCACTCAGTTTTGTAATTTCTTCCAAGTAATTTGTAGTTTTGACTTCATTAGATTGAATTTAAACTATATTCTAGCTGAGGAATCTCATTTTGTGGACAAAGACTTTTTAGACAAGTTAGCTAAGATCTAGACCGTTGATCCTATTGATGAACTTTTGATTACAATGTTGATGTGGATATTAGTGACTTTTTAGATTTATATAATATTGTGAGTGAAAGGGATTGCTCCAATTCATTAAACTGTCGGAAGATATTTCTAAGAGTAATAGATCATCAATTCTTTTATCCTGATTATTTATAGTTGGCCTTATCTTTATCTTCTCATCAATTTTTCGTGTTTAGCAAAATCAAAGTAAGAAATTGACTAAGGGGTGTTTGATTCAATATTATCTCGATATTATGTGATATTATCTAGAGAAAATAATTATTTAATTTGATAAAATATGCAAGTAATTTTGTAAAAAATTATAATATTGTTACTCAAAAACGACATCAAGATATTATTAAGGATCTTGACACTTACTAACTCGCATAGAAGCAATTGCTGATAGGAATGACGCTATCTAATTTCTTATTAGTATAGCACTCAGGCGCTCCCGTGGGTTGTCTCGACAGTCTTTCGACAGCTACATATTTCTTGTTGGGTAGGGTGTTGAACATATGCTTGTGACTTGGCCAACTTAGCCTCTGCCACACCCATGACTTGGCCTACCTAATCTCCGCTACTATGACTCGGCCACCTGGCCTCCGCCACCTCACCCGACATTCACCCTCCCAACGCGCTGTCAGGGATCGAACCTGCGTCTGCTCTGATACCAAGCCTTATGGATCCCAACTCTTACTAAATTGCCTAAAAGCAGTAGTTGATAGGAAAGACACTACTTAATCTCTTATTACTATAGCACTCAAACTCCCCCATGAGTTACCCCAATGGTCTTTTGACAGCCACGTATTACTTGTTAGGCAGAGAGCTGGACGTGAGCATGTAACTTGGCCCACCTAGCCTTCGCCACACCCGTGACTTGGCCCACCTGGCCTCTACCACACCCGTGACTTAGCCCACATGGCCTCCGCCACACCCGTGACTTGGCCCGCCTGGCCTCCATACACTCGTGATTTGGCCCACCTGGCCTCCACCACACCCGTGACTTGGCCCACCTGACCTCCGTCACGCTCACCCAACAGATATGAGGACACCTAAATAACATAAAGTTGCTGATTTTCCTCGAAAATCAATCGAGATTTAAATTGAATTTTGGGTTGAATCAAGCTCGACTCTATCCAAACAAGCTGACTAATGAGCCGTTTTATGGCTTAAATCCAATCTCGAGCCAAAATAGGATTGTATCGAAACGGCTCGACATCGAATCAATTAAAAAATAATTATATATATTATGTAACTGATATGTTAATTTTTTGCAATAGTCTAATAAAAGGCTTTACTAGAATTTTCTCCATAACTTTTATTCAAATCATGTTTGTTGTAGATTAATTTTTTTTTATTTTTTTGAATATTAATTTTGGCTCAAATCAAGCTTGAATCGATAACAAATGAGCCAAGCCTAACTCAAATCAAAATTGAACCGAATTCTTCTCATTCATTCTTTGGATCAAATCTAGATCGAATAAAAAACTTTTAATTTAATTTTGAGTTAAGATTGGATCGGCTCAAGATTGAATTGTTAATAACCCTAAAATAACATTACATTGGGATAATATTGACCTACATAGCCCTAGATAGAATTTTAAAGTTAGAAGTTGAATTTTTGTGATGATCTAACCTCAGTTCAATATTATCGCAGCACGTTTGTGCCTAACTGCTCCCTTAAAAGGTTTGGTAAGGGTTCCATCTCTTTGAGACTATTCACTTGCTGATGCAGTCCATTGGCACAATCTTCTACTTGATTGAGACTTTTTCTGAAGGTTATCTAAATATCTAAACTTGGTACGTTTGTTTATATTTATTTCTATTTTGTTAAGAGGAGCTGAACCTAACCCTCATAATTGACCAAAGTTAGCTTTGAATATTCAAACTTGTTGCTTGTAGACTTACTGCTGTTATCATATATCGTTTTATAATACATCCTATTATACATGTGTACATTAGTAGCAGAGATTTTATTAAGAGTAAGATCATAAAATCATATTTTCATTTTTCATTATTGCACTTCCCATTCCCAACTCAACAGTAATTGTAACGATTCGGGACCGAATTAAATTGAAATCACTCAAATAAGGAGTGACTCCTGATAGGCTCTGGGTGGAGGAGCACAGAAATGAGTCATATTATATCAAAAAGGGAGGAGTGTTCCTGAGTTTTATAAGTAAATAACATCATCCCAAATAATAGAGGCTCTTTTTAGGGTAAAATTGTGAGGTTAATAATGAGAAACTCTATATTTAAGCGTGCTTAGGCTGGAGTAATACTGGAGTGAGTGATCCTTTTGAAAAGTATTCAAATCACGTAGTTCACTAAGACAAAATAGATAATACCTCTACATTTAGACTATGGGATGTTATAATAATACTGAACATCATGGATGAGTCACCGAAATTCTATGAGAATAAATGATATCACATGATATACATCTCCATTTTCTTTCAAAGAAATATAATTTGGATGAAATTCATGCGTAACATAGCAAGTTGAACTTTATAGTTCTCATGTTCTCCAATTAGAAAGAAAAGAAAGGCTAAATTGCATGTTAAATCATGTCAAAGTTTCATCAAAACAAAAACACCTGATGCAAATTCAATGGCTTTACGTATTCGATTACATCAAACAAGAAAATCACGAATGATTAAATTGAATAAACAGCTCGTAACTTTGGGAATTTTATGACCTGATTGAAAGATAAAATCAGAGTAATCATGGCTTAAGAGCAAGTGATAGACCAAACTTGGGAGGCCTGTCCAAAGCCTTGGTCTCGAACTCACCAGAAAGAGTGAGGATGGATCCTGGCTTCACTTCATGCTGAAGAATGGTTCCAAGCTTACCTGAGTTGTTCAACCTCGCCTTCACTGTTGTTTGAGGATCCAGTGCATATGCTCCTCCTACTGTAAACATGCTTTCGTTGGTAGAGATTCTTCTAATGATCTCGACTACCATCGCACTTCTCCGCTTCTTATCCAAATGGTACACATAAGAAGCTTGAAGTGTGTCACCCTTGTCGTACCTATATATTTTAAGTTACATAAAAATGCGAAAAAGAAAAAGGTAATGAAGAAATAACATTAGGCATGTTGGTAGGCTTGCATTTAAGTATTTCCAGGGGATTGAGATACATGCCACTGGTAAACTTGCATAAATATCACGTTCTGTGCACTCCCATTATCAATTGTGATGGTTGTGTTACTTCGTTGAGTTACTTCTAACTTTTGCTTAAGACAGAAAATGGTCCTTACAATACTATAGACTTCAATATTTATGGAAGGTACACCATTTGAAAAGTGATAATTTTGTTAAAATATTAACATACAATGTACCATCGCGTTAAAATCGCAATACATAGCTATTCTGAGAAAGTACTACGTGGACTTCATAATTGGGAAATATGCAAATAAGCAACTTTACTATGGTATATACATAAATGTCCCAATATCTTGCCTTGATGACTTCCAATAAAACACCATAGAAAGTACTATTTCCCTTTTAATAAATTCTCAAATAGAGAACACTATTCGTGACGCCAAAATCTTTATTTTATGAACCACAAACCCCCACTCTCCTTTATTTTTAAATTATTTTAAAAAAATTTAAAATTTATTTTATATTTCATCGCACATAAATTTTTAATATTAAATAATCACTTTATTTTATATTCATCGCAAATCTCAATAAACAAATTAAATTTATTTCACATCCAAACATAATTTTTAAGATAAATAACTCACTTTATTCCATATCAAACATATTTTTTAAAAAACGCTAAATTTTTTTATCAAATCATCTTTTTTATCCTGTCAACTAAACGGAGCCTAATGGCAAAGAGCTAACCGTTTTAATTTCAATGATGCCTTCAGGAAGATCAAATTATGTATAACTATTATGAAAATACTAGAGATACTAAAACAAAAATCAAGAAGTCATGAATGTGGATCTACCTACTTCACCCTGACAGTAACATAACTGAAGCTACTTACAGAATCACGGAAACATCATAATCAGGCTTTTTGAGGCCAATGGCAGCATTGTACTTGGTAAGAGTTCCCGAGGAAGTATTGAAACCAGCTTCTACTCCAAATGCAATGCCATGAGCACCTACAACTGCGGAAAGATCAATAACTGGTGCCTGCTTCAAAACCACGGTTGAGGCGAAACCAGCATGGTCATGGAAGTACTGCATCTGCAACTGTAAAATCAAAGAAAAATAATTGTTATAAAACTTGCAAACTAAAATTTTTCCCAGTGAATTCCTTGTGCTCGTGGCCCGCAATTACCTTTCCACACCTGTAGTTTGGCAGTTTGAATGTAGCAATAGTCCTTGTAGACGGTAAAATCTCAGAGACATTGAAACTGGTTGTAATCTGGGGAAAGGTATGTAATTTTTGCTAAGAAAAATAAATAGAAATGAAATGACAATTAAGGAACCGAGATGTTTTGCCTACAACATAATGAAAAAGAAATAGGCAGGAAAGATGCACACATTTGAATCTGTGTCAACTCTGACGTCAATAAGGGTGTTTTTATACTTGTATTGCGTAGAAACATCAAATGCATAGAGTCCTCCATACTTGACTGCACCAGATGTAAGGCCCTGAGAATAACTTCGAAAAACGTTAGGCCCTTTAAAAGGAATGTTAATGTTCTGGACAAGCAGGAAATCACAGTAAATGAAATGTGAAATAAAAATGGGACAAGTAAAAAAAATGATATTAACCTTACATTTTTCACTTATACTTTTCAAAGTAGATTGATTGCAGTTGCAACTTACAATAACATTGAACCTACATTCCTAAACAAATCTCTTCAAGCTTTTTTTGTTTATAAATGTAAATCAACTTTGTGGATTGGTTTGAGTTTTGTTGTCCTCCACTATGCTGGGCTGATAAGTATTCGGATCGAACTTAGGGACTTTAGCAAATGTTTTTTGAAGGTGCACATCTCATCTTCATGCCTGTTAGCTTCTTAAGAATAAACATCCTTGCAAAGCTTACACACTACATTTATTGAATTCAGATTATTCGGATCAATATATGACAAAATATTGTCATACCATACTTTTCTTTTTGCAAGAAGCACAATATTCGATAGAGATAGTGGTGGTCGAGGACTGCAAAGGTACAACAATGCACCTTCTTCCTTTGATGGTGCCATCGCTTGCAAATTTTGAATGTACTCTCCTTGTGAGTCACCTCCACCACATCCAAGCAGTGTATCAAAATCCCCATATTGAGAAATCATTAAAATAAATTTTAAAGAGAGAGAGTGTGTGTGTATGTGTTTGGAGAGAGCATTTAGAGAGGGAGAGAGAAAAGATAGAGCAAATGGTGTAAGGTTAAGGAGCCAGGGGTGCTATCACCTAATACTTGCAAACCAACCAGTATTTATAAGAAAAAAAGAATGAAACTATAGGTTTAAACCGGTTTCCCATACATTTTAGATATCGGTTTTTCAGACTGGTCCCCGATAGAACTAGAATTATCACTTCTATCAATTTTGGTTGTGCGGAACCAATTCGGTCCATCCACCCTACTCGTTAAATAAGATTTGGAGCCAAACCGGTTTGGGGTGTATCCAGTCCATTGGACAGGTCTAAGTTATTACCATAATCCTAAAAAAATCAGTTCGCTACATTGTGATATGTGACAAGATTACCGAACAAGTGACAAAATAATTCATCGTCAAGAAAAAAGGTGGTGATGGATCAAGAAAGAAGAACAAGTGCAAGGGAAGTTTGATGGCAAGAATAAGAAGTCATCTCAACAAACTATCTCCTACTGTCATCTCCTCCTTTGAGTCGAATTGCAGCCATAATCACAAATAATCTATCCTTTACCCTTCCTACACTAGCCACTTCAGCCATTTGACGATGTGCTCCTTCTTTCTAAGGAACATCGCCATCATCCTTGTGTTTGGCTTCGTCAACTCTAGCTATGTTATCTCTGATGCTTTTGGAAGAAAGTTTTTGAGTAACTTAAGATGGAGGAACTTGATAGCAACTAGTGACAAGACTCTTCCCCTCTTCTGCCACCCTCGTCTCTGGCTGCTGCCACTTCTATAGAATTTGTTGTTGCTGCAAGGTATGACATCTTTAACAACTAATTGGAACACAACTACACCGATGATATCCTATTCGCATTAACGACGCCTACAAAGATCTCACTTCTATCAATTTCTCCCCTCCTTTTACAATATGAAGAAGTGCTAGTCAATCCTTGAAATGGCTTACTCCTTGACGGACATCTTGACGTCAATTAGACGAAGCATAGGAAGTTGAAGATTTCCAGCTGTAAATTTTCATTTTTGTTCATCATATTGCTGCAGGGAGCAAGAGCAATTTTTACGAGGGCACTGTTACCATCATCCATTTGTCACTGCATTTGCTATAACCATGTATGCAGCCCATTATGTATTACTTTGTAATCAAATCCCTTTATTTTATGGAACGGTAATGTCACAGTGGAGATAATGTTGATGAAATGAATTGATTTGTTTCTTTGTTTATCATTTTCTTTCTTCTCCTTTTTTATTAATAATTAAAACTATCCACGGGTCATATATTTTGTGCTCTTCTCTATCTTTGTGTAATATCTCATGATTTAAATATAAAAGTATTATTCTTTTTGGCTTCTGCGAACTGTATGGCTTGAGTACTTCTCAAGAGATGACTTTTGGGAGAAAACTATAAAGCTAATGATGAGAAATTTTGTAATTAAGCATGCTTGTGATGGAATAGTTCTAGGTTAAGCCAAAGTGAACAATGGATTAGTAAGGTATATTCATAGGAGTGAGTGCACAAAGATTCTATACCTGTAGAATACACATTTCTACATTTGGACCACGAAATGCTGCACATTGCAATGCAGACGTGGATTGCCATATGAAGAGGCTGAAGAGCAGAGTATAGGAAACCAAAGAGGTAGTCAGGTTATTTATTTTAGGCCTCGGTTGAAGTCAGATTTTTTACTCAACACAAATTTTAACTATAAAAATTAATTTTATTTCACATCTAATGCAAATATGAATATTAGAATTTAAAGTATTTCACATTTTACACACTTTATAATATTAAAATAAATTTCTCTTTCATTAAATTTAAAAAATAATTTTTTTTTTCTTGTCTAAAAAAAAAGCTTGAACCAAACGATTAAAAAGAAAGACCATGAAACAAGGAACCGAAGATGAAAATCTCTATAAGGTCCCTATTCCTCAAGCCGATCAAACAATTAGGCCAACAATGTACATGAAAACCATATTAAGAAGAAATCATATTGTTCTAATCCATTCATAGAAAGTTAATCATAGAACTAGAATATCTGCAAGTATATATAGGACAGCAGTACAAAAAGAAATAAAATCGAGGAAAAAGCGTAAAACTAATCTCAATCCAGAAGAAAACTCCTTAATAAAAACATGGAGGCGGATCTCGCTGTTACCACTCCGGCCGCACTGTAGGATGAAATTGTTAATCTCTGGTCATAGCTGTAATCCCTCGTAAGCAGATCTGGACGACAAGAAACCAGATGGAATAGAGAAACAGAGTGAAAAAAAGCAAAGAAAATCCCATTTCTAAGAGAATGAGAGATCTACCTCTTGCTTTCTTCCCTATGTCGGAGAACAATCCCGGCCCCTTCATGATTTCAGAGAGAGAGAGAGGAGGTGGTGGGGGAGAGAAAGAGAGATTTTGTTAATGGATGAGAGAATGGGGTGGGAAGCAGAAGGGCAGGGTAGCCTTGGTGAAAGGGTCGTGCCGCGAACTTGCCGGAGAGGGGAAGTTTTGTCATGCGTTCTCTGCTGTTTGCTTTCTAGGTTCTAAATTCAAACTATAGTTTAATAATTTCTATCAGAAAAAAATACTCTAATAAACAATTTTAATTAAATGATAATCCAAATTTGGTGGTGTTTAATGACATCAAAAATCCAGTTGAATTAAGGTTATGTTATTTCTGAATCAAAATCGTGTCATTTGTATGCATTTATTATACTAAAATCACGTACAAATAAAACTTAATTCATTTTCATAATAATTCTATAATTTTTTTTTAAAAAGCTGATCAGGTATTAGATTCAAAAGATTTAACAAATACCAAATTTGCAACATCTTTAATCATAAATAGAAAAAACAAAATGGCTAATTTAAACCATGCTGAGTTTTTTAACTTGAATAGTATGTTCATTTAATTTTGTATCCAAGATGAAGTGCCTTGGCGTATGCTCTTCGCAGACGATATTGTCCTTGTTGAGAAAACTAAAGAGGGAGCTAATACGAAACTAGAGCTTTGAAGGAATGCTCTAAAATCTAAAGGTTTTCATCTCAGTAGATCAAAAACTGAATATATGGAGTGCACATTTAATCAAGAAAGAAAATTTATATTGGAGATGTGACAATTGGTGATCAAATTGTCAAGAAGAGTGAGCGCTTTAGATACCTTGGATCAATTATACAAAATGATGGCAAAATAGATAATGACGTTATTAGCAGGATTCAAGCAGGATGGGTAAAATAGAGAAATGCTTTTGGTGTGTTGTGCGATAGAAAAATCTCATCCAGAATCAAGGGTAAATTTTATAAAACTGCAGTAAGACCAGCGATGATTTATAGTGCAGAATGCTGGCCTACAAAGAGAAAACATACAAATAAAATAAATGATGCAGAAATGAGGATGTTAAGGTGGATATGTGGATATATACGAAAGGATAGAATGAGAAATGAGTATATCCGAAAGAAAGTTGGTGTTTCACCAATTGAGGAAAACTTAGAGAAAGTCAACTTAGATGGTTTGGACATCTAAATCGTAAGCCGATTGAAGCTCCAGTTAGAAAAATTGAGTTATTGAATTTTGCCCATGTACAAAAAGGAAGAGGGAGACCAAAGAAGACATAACAAGAAACTATAAGGAGTGATCTTAGTTACTTAGACTTAAATAAAAATTTAGTAACTGATAGGGCGCAATGAAAACAAAAGATTCATGTAACCGACCCCACCTAGTAGGATTAAGGCTTGGTTGTTGTAGTTGTTGTAGTATGTTCATTTAATTTTGTATATTTACCATATTTATGAACCTCAAAATGGATACTTCTTATCAAATTAGTTTAAAACGATTCTTTAATATAGAGAAAACCAAATAAATGGATTCGTAATAATAATTATTCGGTTTAAAATAAGCATTAACAGTGTTTAATTAATTTTAATTTATCATTTCCCCGTTCATTAACAGAAGGTAGCACTTTTTATTGGATCAAACGTTTGAAAATAAACGAACTCATCCTTCACGGGGAAGCAGCAGCCGAGAGCGATTGCCCTTCGAACAAAAATCTGGAAGAGATCGCCGGTCTTCATTCCCAACGAACGTCACCGGGGAATTGAGGCGGACTCCCCTCTCTCGCCCTGATGCTCTGAGACGGAGCGAGCCGCGGATCGGAGGAATGGATGTTCAAATGGGCCGTCACCGGCGGGAGTTCTGATCGGCTCCGGCGATGGTTCGCCGATCGATGCCTGCCTCTCCTGCTCCTGCTTCTGCTCCGGCCAGTTCACCATCGGCAGCTCGAAGCTGTCCCGGCCGCCGGCAGATTCATCCGATAAGGACCGGTAAGAGCTGCGCCGCTGGTTCTTCTTGATCGCCCGCATCAGAAGCGGGATCAGCCCCTCCATTCCGCATTTGCTCTTTCTGATTTGGGAGACTTGTGGGGATTTTTTAAGCAGCATTTTTTATAATAAAAAAAGGTGTTAAACAATTATAATTATATTATGCCATGTAGTTATTAGAAATATTAACATGTTAATTTTGATAATTGCTCATCTCGTAAATTAAATTTAACGTCATTTCCTTTATTCCATTATTACTTTTTTTAACTAAAATTCGTTTAATTATTCCTTAAAAAATACCTTTATGTTATTATTTATGATAAAAATTAATAATTATTATTTATATTTATTTTAAAAATTCTTATATTAATTAATTATTTTTTATAATAATATTAAATTAATATTTTAATTTATAATGAGAGATCTAAAAAATTGTCAATTAGTTAGCATCTTTTTCCAAAAAAAGAATCACTTATTGATATTTTTAATAACAATTATTTTATTTTTGTAATTTTCAAATTAATAAATATAATTATTGGCTATTTAATTAATATTAAATATATAAATCAATTTGAAAAATTGTAAATATTTATTAATAAATATTGATAATATTAAAATATTATAAATAGTATTTTGTTAAATTTTAGAAAAATATTGATAATAATATTTTTATTAATATTCAAATATAATAAAGTAATATTATAAAAAAATATAATAAAATAAAAGTTTTGAAAGGAGGATTGGAAATAGCGGGAGGTAGGTATTGTGTGTGGGAGATCGCATAATACATATAAAGTATTTGTCTTATATATGAATATAATTTGATTTTCTTGCAGAATTTAGAGAAAATTAATTCGAATTCGATAAAATCAAGTAAAATTGATTTTACACTTAATTTAATGAATTTTGTGACAATAATTTTATGATAAATTATACACACAAGAATATTACAAACACGAAAATAAAATTTTCACAAGTGTTTAATAAATATAGAAAATGTGCACGATAGGATTTACCGAGTAAATGTAATCGATTTAACAAGATAACAGAAACATGATACTATAAACAATATAAAAAAGTACAATATGAATTTTTGATGAATAAGATGAGAATATATAAATTATTCGTGCAGTTACAATTAAGATAAGAAATAAAAAACATAAAATGAAAATAACGAGCTTGATGCAAGTTACAAGATAAAGACAGATGATTGATTATAAATAAAATAAAATAAAGTGTAAAAATGGTACAAAGATATAGGGCAACGACGAGTCGATAATCAGTCCTTCAGCCATTTTCCCAAAGTCGGGAAACCTCGAATCCTTCCTTCGCATCAGGGTACTGCTAGAAGCATTTTTCGCAACAACAAGAGCTTAATTTTAAAAAAGCACTAAAATTGGATTTCTAAAACTCTCAAAATAGCTTCTAGAAGCTCCATTTATAGAGAAGGAAAAAGGGGTCGCCATGCAACAATCAACCTCACTGGTTAACGGGCGGGATTTTCGGCACCAAAACGGTGCTGGTCGGAGAAGTAGGCGGCCAACCAGGCTACGTGTAGTGCAAGTTGCGTGCCCACTCTGGCTGTGCGGTCCTGCGGGTCGTGATTGTGCTCACTCTCATGCGGTTGCGGGACCGCTCAGGTCGAAGTAGGTCAATGAGTCGTGCCATCCTTTTTATGTCTTTTTTGTTTTTATCTCTCTTCTTCTATTTTTCTAAACATACGAAATGAAAATTCTAGATAATACATAAAAATAAAATTAGCATCCTGTGCTCCCTAATTATATTTGTATTTTCGTCAGCACAGATAAGATCAAGGATGCCATGCATCATAATTCATAAAAATAATAGTAAATAATTGATTAATAATTATTGATATATTAAAGTACTATAAATAATTACTTAAATAAATACTAAAAAATAATACTTTTATTAGTATTCAAATACAACAAATATTACTATTTAATATTTATACTTTAATATAATACACAAAAATTTAAATTTAATATGACTATTTTACGTTTCTAATTGAGTTTTTATTTTAATCCGTTATACTTAACTTTTCTAAAGTATTAATTTAATTTAATATACATAAATTTGATTATTAAATTTAAATTTTAAATTTTGGAGGGATATGAAAAGTATTTACTATTTATTTAATAAAATTATACCTACAAGATATGAAGTTTCTCCCATTAAAAAGTTTTTCTTGTCGAATAATAATTTTTTGTGTACAAAATCGATTATACAGTCCTACAGGTAAGTGCATCTTTAATTATGTATCTCACCCATAAAATATTTTTTATTCAATAAAATTTTAAAATTAAATATTGTTGTATATCACCTTCTTTTTTAAATATATATTTACAAATTACACTTATATTATATTGACGAATAACTAAATTTTTACGATAAATTTTTCTCAACTTAATAAAGTGTGTTTGATTAGTAGTTTTGCTTTTAAAGTACGAGGTAATATATATAAATATTTAATTTTAACAATTAAAAAATTTTGAAGACTGATATTTGTAATTATTTTTTGAATTATATAATATCTATTTAGATAAAATTATGTAAAAAGTTCATCAAAGATTAAACATTGAAATTTTATGCCTTCAAAATCATCGCCATATTCAGCCGAAGTTGACCAAATTGCTTGCACCAATAAAAAATCTACATTTGGCATCAAAGTTCACACGCGAGAATCCAAACTCTAATAACACAAACAAACAAATGCAACAAAACTTTTGAAATAATTTAATTTCTGGTCTCTATTCCACAAATGTTGATTTTGACTCTTTATACTAAAATAATAATAATTCAATCAAAAAATGATGTTAATGCAAAATAATATTGCTACGCAAAAATTAGCTCAAAATAAAATAAAATAAGACAATAATTTTTATGTAAAAATTAGAGTATTAAGATAAAAAATTACGACGCCGTCTAGACTGTTTAAATTCAGTAATAAAATCTGACTTTTTAAATTAAGGTCGAAAATTGCCCCTAGTTGACTAACTTAGAAACTCATACTTGATAGTTGGGCGAGATTAATATAAATCGATTAGAATTCAAGATAAACTTAAGTGAAATGTGATTGTATTATGAAATATGTTCGTTTTACTGAATTTACTTTGTTGCGTGAAACAGTTTTGAGATGCTATAGCGTGTAATACTCCTTTGTCGACATTCTACTTGAAATATGATATCGTTACTTAATTTTGGGAAAATTTGTAAATTATATTTATTCATCTATTTGGTTCGGTTTTGAATATTTGGAAAATGGTATTGCAATGAATTGCTAACCTATTGAGCGAAATGGGTATATGGGCTCCATGGATCACGGCCCATAAGGCCAGCCTTCGGCCCGGTAGGCCTATCCATTAAAAAGTATGAATTATCTTTGAAAATTTACTTAACAAATTCATTTTTAATGACTTTTGGAACGTTTACCTCTCAGACTTTCAGTATTATCCTGTTCACTACATCAATTTGAATGATTAAAGTAGAATTTTTTTTTAAAAAATTATTGATAGATCCCTATTATTATCTATAATTATATTTAAATTAATATTTTTTAAAATCTTCTGCTTAAGTTAGATTTGTAGGAAGCCATTAGATTCCTGATTTATTTTTCTTCTAGTCCCTATGTTAAACTCTTAAGATCTAAGTGAAAATTTAAAAAAAAATATATATATAATTTAAAGTATAATTATGATTAAATTATAAAAGCCTATTAATAATTTACCTTTTTCTAAAGAGCTACTTTACAAATCCAAAATGCCAATTTTTTTTAGAAAATGTACGCCAAAATTTTTCCCTATGTTATAATTAATTACATCACATTCATTTTATACTATTTTTTATTATATTACATCTATTTAACATCTTTATTACTATAGTACTTTAATTTTACCACCTGTGATTTCTCTATCACATTGAACTACCTACTTTTATGACATACACCCTACATCATGCAACGTAGGTATTATATTTATTTTTAATATATATATATATATATAAGAATATATTTGCTTATTTGAAATGAATTCGGAGTTTATTACATAAAATTCTTAGTGAGTTAATTGTGAATTTGAATAAGATAGTGTTGAGAGTTCTTAATTAGTTGAAGAAAGCACAAAACCTCATTGAAAATAGCATTGTCTGATGAAAAAAATAAATATTGTTGTTGAAAAACTTCGGTATTTTTCATAAAATAAATTTCAATTTCAGACACAAAAGAGCAATTACATAATGTTCTGAAATTTTGTTTTTGCTTAGAAATAGATTTTGATATTATTTAATGTGAGAAATACAGAAATTTGCTATAAGCTGAAAGATTAAATGATAATGATATAATTTTATTGGTTCTTTTTAATAGCTCAGTAGACAATTACAAAGGTCACCGAATAAATCTATTTAAGTGGAAATAGAGACATCTCTCTACTTGCTTCTTTTCTCCATCTTTGATAACAAGAATGATGCTAAAAATCTAAAGACTAGATTACCTACTCGTTTAGATTACATTTTTAGATTTAACGTATTGATAGAGATTGTGTGATGCTAGCCGATTTTACTTTGATGAGATTTCCCATCAGTATCACTAGCTCGATCACACGATAGTTTCATATCCATTGTCCCTTTTATGCAACAGAAAGTAGCAATGCTTTTTTAGTGTAATCTTCTAAAAATATCTTGCATGTCATTTTCATCCACACATTCATCCCAACTATCTGGTTACTTGCTGATATGGCCCGTGCCTCATAATTATCTAAGAGGCCTATGCACCAATCCTCCATAACCATCAGAGATTTTTCGATTTTCTAAAAGCACGCATTCTATTTGCTTGAAAAATCTCTTCTTGCTCTGTTTGGTAATAAGAAAAAAAAAATTTGGTTGGAATTTTTAGTGATTTTTGAAAAATGTGTATGATGTGAAATAAAGTAAGTTGGTTATATTAAAAATTGTGTATGATGTGAAATAAAGTTGATTAATTTATTGAGAATTGTGTTGGATGCGAAATAAAATGATTGTTTAATGTTGGAATTTGTGTGAGATGAGATATAAAATAATTTTTTAAGTTTTTTTAAAATAAATTTAATATTTTTGCCATGAGTAATTTTAGCCATGATTTTTAGTCCATTGCCAAACAGAGCTAAGAGTGAATGTCCAAACAAGTAATGATCTCCATAAAATTTTGTGCTACTTCTTGAAAATTATATTTTTCCTAACCCCAGTCTAGTTGAAATGTCTCTTTATCTGTAATTTCCTTTTCAACTAAAGATCTAGATACTAGCTTTGCGCCTTCATTCGTTGCACATCTTTTGTAATATTTCTAAAACTTTTGCTTTCTTTAAAAAAAAACCTTTTGCTTGAATCTCAGAGTCAAAATTTTTATTAAGAAATTAATCTATATCAAATCCAGTGAGTGAGAGTAATATCTCATAATTCAAATATAAAAGTATTATCTATTTTTACTTTAGAAAATTAAGTAATTCAATCAGTACTTTTCAGGTGGTCAATTATCTTAGTGCTATTCTAGCATGTAGAACCATACTTAATTATAAAATTTCTCATTATTAATTTTATAATTTTACACTAAAAAATACCTCTACTATTTGTATTCATATTATTTACTTATAAAACTCAGAAGCTCTTATTCTAATTTTCTAATATGGTATGATTAATTCATATGCCCTTCTCACCGCTCATCATCAACTAAGAGCCACGCTTAGTTCTATTGATTTCTTTCTCTTGGAGTACCATCAGGCGATTACTCCCTGTCCTCTTCAGTCACGGGTCATCATAGTGAAGTTTCGGCGTTAATCAAAACCAGAACTTTTGGCGAAACCTTTTTCATTGGCGATCTTTTCGAAGAAGTTTTACTCGTAGATTTTCTCGACTCTCTCATGCATCGAGTCCGAACCCATAAAACTTACCCAGCCCCATCTGTACCGTACGTGCTCTTCAAAATAAATACAGCGTGCAGGTCGCTGTCCCTTCTCTCATGGATTATTCACATGACAGATCATCGGTCAGGAGAGACGACGCATAATAGAGCTGTTGCGTTGACCAGGTCAAAGATGAGATCCCCGCCTCGCACATTCATGAGCTTTGGTAGATTTGAATCTCATTTACTCTTTTTTCAAATTGTTTTTTTTTCTTTTTTCAAATTGTTTTTTTTTTCTTTTTTCAAATTGTTTTTTTTTTTCTTTTTTCAAATTGTTTCTTCTTGGGATGAACCCTAAGGCTGCAAAATAGGGCAGTCTGCATGCCATTTGATGAGCAACTCCTTGAATGTTCCAATTGCATATATTACCCTACACTTTTATGAATTTTACATTTTTCTACATAATCTTCTATTTCTACTCAACCCTCTGTTCATCCGAACCAATATAACATTCTATCTTGAACTCGAGCTCATTCTAAAATTTATCTAATGTAACTCCGTCTATATGTAGTTGATTCATTTTCAGATTGATTCGATATATGTGTTTATTTATGTACGCATATTTGGAGGTTTAAATAAAAAGTGAAGATTCACGCAAATTAAAATTGTAATTTCTCACACCAATGCGTAGATAATTGACGCTCCTAAAATCAAAATAGATTATATCTTCACTCTAGATCAATTAGAATTTATATAATATTGCGAAACATATAGAGAATATATTTTATATCGTATATGCTGTAACAAAAAAGATAGTAAAATTAAGACATATGCACAATTGCACGTGCATACATGAAAATTTATTGAAAGGTTTTGTATGCAGTATGTATAGTAGTTATGAGTAATCTTACTCGAAGATATTAGATCGATAATTAAAGCAGGATTGACACAAAAATTAGTTAAAATTGAATAGAAAATATTTTAATCACTGGTAAAAGCATACTTTGTGCGAGTTTTAGTTAGTCTTTACAAAAAAACCTATATACAAATAAAGAAAATAAGGGGGACCAAAATACTATTTGCCCTTGTTTTTAACATGTTGATGTAACTTTAAGAAAGTTAATTTTAGTTGAGATATAAATTTTTTGATATAATGTTTTATTTTAATATTATTTAAATTTTAAAATAAAATTAATTTTATTTTACATTATATATAAATTATGAAATAAAGTTAATTTTTTATTTTAAAATTAACGTAAAATATGAAATAAATTTAATTTTAATACCAAATTTATGTAGAATTTGAAATATTATTAATTTAAGGGGCGCTTGAGTTGAGTGTCTACAAACCAATGATATAGAATTGTTATTATTTAGTTTATAAAATAATATAGAATTGTTAATCAAACTATGACATCTATATATCAGGATATTTAAATAATATAATATAATATTAAAATAATATTAAATTAAACAAATTTTTAATATCAAAATTTATGTTTAATATGACCTATAATATTAATTTTATTAATGGTTATAGTTAATCTGGGCAAACTAATGTCTTTATAAGGGTAAGAATCTGAGAGATAATCTGATCACTTCAAATTTGACTCCTGTCATGTTAATTCATGAATTTTAAATTATTTAGAGCAGAATTTTCACAATAGTTTTGATTACACATAAATTATTTAAAAAAAAAAAAATCAAAGATGACTATTTATTTATAAATTTTAACATGTACGAATAATTATAAATTTATCTCCAAAAGAGGTGAAAATAGATGCAAAGTTTCAACTATCAAAATAGATCATAATTATCCATTAAAATTGGAGGTGATTAATGTAATAAGGAAATTTTTTGAATTGGGAGTGACTCATATAATTCATCCCCAAAAATTTATTATTTTGAGCAAAACTAAAATAAACACGACCCTGTTTGGCGCGAGGACCAAAACAGAACCAAAATAGTACTAGTTTAAAAAATAAAAAAAATAATAATAATAAATAAATTATTTTAATTATTCTACACAAAATACTCGATTTGAATTTTTTTGTCTAGAATGTGAAATAAAGTTGATATTTTTATTTTAAATTGTTGAGTATATAAAGTAAAATAATATTTTTATATTTAAATTTGTGTAAAATGATTTAAAATATTTATATATTATTATTATTATTATTGTTTTTTAAATTAGTACTATTTTGATCCTGTTTTAATTCTATTTTGGCCGTTACGCCAAACCCGGCAAATTAGAAAATAAGGCTATCACTTGGTGGAAGCAATGTAAAAAGTTTCCTGTTGACCTGAAAACAATAACAAGCAAAAAATGGCATTTCCAGTTGACCTGCAGACAATAAAAAGCAAAGAATGGCATTGGCATCATATTCATTCATTCCCAAGGCCATTGCTAAAAAAAAAACAAACTCCTTTTCTTCATCACTCTCCATCTTGCTCTAGTCTTTTCAAAGCCTCATATAAAGGAAACAATTCAATACACTCCCATGCCCTCACTAGCCCCATCAGTTCCTTTACATCAAATCCAATCGGCAAAAAGTACAATTTTATAAAGAAATTGCAATGAAATGAAATCATATTAATGTGCAAGCTTATAGTTTCAGTAATATAGATAGTGATTATTGGAGTCTCCTCTTCTTATTGTTCGTTGAACAGTCGTCTGATGAGGTAAGTGAAAGCAGAGCGTTCGGAGATCTCAATTTCTCCTTCTGTGATTCGAGGATCATGGCATTGTAGCATGAGAAAACGAGCTCCTGTTCAGAAATAACAAGGAGAATGAGAGATTTTCAGCCGACGCATAAAAAAGGACAACTTTTTGAACTCACAGTTTCCATGGGCTCAGATAGGAAGACGGCGCTCAGCTTTGATTCCATTAATTTCTTCGTCAATCCTTCGCCGGAGGCAGCGAAGATCGATGCCGCAGCTACAGTAGAAGGGCGGTTGTCCATCACGTTTATAGCTGCATTCGGATCAAACTGTCGATCGTCAAAACGGCATTTTGGATCGTCAGAATTGAAGAAGAACAGAATGAATCGAGCACCTTCCGCTATGAGAAAGATGAACCAGATAGCCCTAGAGATTAGATCCTTCGAACTTTGCTGAAACTGGAACTTGGAAACGAAATAAGTGAGATAAGCAAATGGAGTCACGGAGCTCAATCTCCATTCCAGAGTATCCAAGAGTAGAAACTCCATTCTCTGTATCAGTTTGCTGCTGAACTGGAACTCTCCCATCCGATATGCTGACAATGCTGGCGGCCGGTTTTCCTCCATCTTCGCCGCCAAGGATAAGCAAGCAATTGATAAAAGCTCCATCGCCCAGGTCTTCGCCTCCTAATCCATGATAAGGAATCATCAATCGCTGAAAACATGAATGGGGAACAGAGGTTTCTTCCTTACGTCGATGGTTCGCCGGAGGAAGAACCGGTCGAAATAATTTACGGCGAGATAAGCGGTCTGCCAGCCGAATCCGAAGCAGGATTTCATCTAAATCCAAAAAAGACGAAATTTTGAGGAACGGGTTTTTGAGATCTGAGGCAAATAAGCCAAGGTGAGCTCACTTTAAGGATCCAGCGAATGGATTCGAATCGCGAGCGGCGCAGGGAGTCGCCGATCATGGAGATACCCTCGCCGGAGTCGGAGAAGGAAATGCTTGCGGTCGCAAAGCTCGTCTCTTTGGAGACGAGAGTCTCAATGTACTCGTCGTCGACTGCTTGGGAGAGGATGGGCCCGCTCCAGACGATGAAGAGCTCGTCGACCTCCTCCTCCTCGTGGCCAGCGTCAAGGCGGCTACCGTCTTCGTCGCAGAAGAGGCTCGACAGGGAGACGGAGCAGTCAGAGAGCTCCATGAACAGCAGGCAAGCGATGAGAGAGGTGGAAGTTGGCCGGATATGGTAGTTATACCAAAGGAAGAAGCATCTTTCCCGCGGGAAAAATTTCCGGTGGGCTAACCGGCGGATCGTGGGCAAGAGATGTAGCTCCAGGGGAAGGGCTTTTCAGGCTTGAGTGCTCTGCGGTTACGCGCTGAGGGCGAGGGACAAAGGGAGATTTTGCCTCCCATAAGCATATACCATACACTATACACATACATAATATTCACGTAGAATATTCAAAGTTGTCACATAAATGCAAGCAGGCTAGTTCTAAACCAACTTTTTAAAGAAATATAAAGTTTTGACTTTTTTTTCAAATACTTTTTCCTGTGCTTTCGAGACTTTTTTTTTAAGCAATGTAAATTTTAATTATAAAAATTAATTTTATTATACTTCTAATATAAATATAAATTTTAGAATTAACTTTATTTCACATCTTATGTATTTTTTAATATTAATATTAAATTTTAAAAAAAATATTTTTTTTTTGTCTAAAAAAAAGTTCGAATCAAACGGAAAAAATTGTTTTTAGTAATAAAATATATGTGAAGAAATTTTCAGTTGCAAAATTTGTTTTGATAAAAGTTTTTACACGTTACAAAACTATTATAATAAAATATAGAATGAGTTTAGTATAGTTTTTTCGTGGAAAAATATTCAAATTTTATAATTGAAAGCTAAACAATTATGATTATTAAAATAGTTATTGAAGAAATTTTAATTGTCAAAATGTTAAAAATAATTATCACTAGTACAGTTTAAGTTTTTTTATGGTGATTCAAAATCACTTTAAAATATAAGAAGAACTTAATTTCTTATAAATTTAGAGTTGTCAGATTCAAAAAAGTATTCTTACTCCGTTATAAAGTTTAAAATTAATGAAACAAATTTGTATAAAAAAATTTTAAGTAAAAACATAAGTTCATAATATAAATAAAAATTTATAAATTAAATAAAAATAACAAATTTAACATAGAAAAATAAATTAAAACAAACCGTCGTAATTACATTTTTCGAGCTTCGCGATATAGACCTGTAAATTAAATTAACAATTAATATTTTAAAATTATTACATAAAATAATAAAAAATAAGGCCTTTTAAAAAGTCATACTATCCCACAATTTTCATTTGTCTCATATAAATGTTGTCAATAGCTCACAAAAATTATAGTTTAATTCATTATTACTAAACTCACTTTTATTTTCTAGCAACTATACATCTAAAATTAATTAATATTTGAAAAATTAAATTTTTAAAAAAATGTGTTAGACCACATATATTATGAAGTATTTTTAATAGCCCTACAAGTACAATATAACAGATATACATGAGTATATAATATGAATACTTAACATCATTGTTTTGTCTAAGGTGCTAATTAAATACAAAAATTGAGTATATTACAATATATTTACCAAAATATGCCCATATTCAAATAATATATGTTATAGTATTTCTATAATCTTTAATTTAATTATAATATTTTTGTAAAAGCTAGTCGATATACAAAACTTTATCATTGATATGCCAAAATAATTTGTTTATAGATTATAAAGTAATAATCATTTATATAAATATAAATTCAAATATTTATTTCCGATTAATAACATATTTAAGTTGTTGGCAATAAGGCTAACCAATAAGGTACATCCAATATATACATAAATTTTACGAATATAATACAGAAAATATCCAATAGTCCTTATTAAAAAATAAATATTAATAAATTATAAAATTTTATATTACTTGAAATTTTAATTTTTTTTTATATATTTAAGAACTTTATTAAAACTTATTTGCAATTTTGAGGAATAATGACTAGCGAATTTTGTTTAGCTTTCATTATTCTATTTTCTAATGTTGTCGCGCATTGTTTTTTGTCATTCATAAAATAAGCAATGCTTTATGAATATACAAAACAATATTTATCTCACAGATTGTTATCTGCTCCTGTTTGATTACATAGAAGCCTATATATACAGAATAACATGAAAATTAAAAATTTTTCTTAAATCTAGGCCCTCGTTTGATTAAAATAAAAAGGGTAATTTTATTTAGGCTCTCGAGTTTTGCTTAGTTAGGCACAAAAGTCCACAAATATCAAAATATGTCATTTAGGTCCAAAAAAAATTACATGAGACATCGTGGTTCCTCCGTGATAGAATCCATTATGTATTATAAAAATAATAAAAATATTCTTCCTTAATTTATTAATTTTCAAAGAGAAAGTGAGAGACTAAAAAATACATGACAAAAAACTATAAATAGTGAAGTTATTCACTTAATTTTAAATAAAAATTTATTAATTGATAGAGCGCAATGAAAATAAATGATTCACCCCATCTAGTGAGATTAAGGCTTTATTATTATTATTATTATTATTATTATTATTATTATTATTATTATTATTATTATTATTATTGTTGTTGTATAAATTAATAGTTATATTTGATTGATATTTTTATAATTTAAGTCATAATATATTAACTAATAATTGAAGCAAGTGTTTTTAAATTTTCTATTCTTTATTTTACTTTTTAAAATAATTTATTTTTAAAAAATATTTATAATTTATAGAATTAAAAATATCTATGAGATGATTCGAGTTTAACCTTTTAAATTGATTATTTCATGAATTGAATTAACTGTTTAATTAGTCCGCCTGCTTAATTAGTTCTACATCTAATACGGTTCTGAAAATCTTGATTTTTTGCACGTTAGTCGTTACTAAACTTTAGAACAAATCTCATTACTCAAAAGATTGTGAAAATCTAATTAGTAAGTTGCTATTTAAATGAATCTATAATGCTTAAATTTGCTAAGTGCTAACTTTTAAGCCAGCCTATTTAATATTATAGAATAAAAACTCAAATGTATATGTTTTTTTTTTATCTAACTCAAATATATATGTTTTTTTATATAAAAATCAGATATATATGTTAGACAATATTAGAAAAGGAGTTGACCTAAAATTATAGACATTACTTAAATTTATCGATTTCAAAAGATTTTAATTTCCTATTAAATTTGGTATTAATGGCGATAAAAGACTAAAAGGATAGATGTATAGCTGATCTTAATCAAACTCTTTTAACCACAGCGTAATTTAGGCTGCGTTTGGTAAAGCTTTTTGGTATGAAAAAGTGCTTTTTCATAAAGCTAAAAGTTAAAAATTGTGTTTGGTAAAATAGCTTTTAAACCGTTTTCAGCTTTTAAAAAGCTGAAAAACAGCTGTATGGAAAAGCTGAAAAAAAAAGCTTTTTGAAACAGTGATTTTGCTCTAATTATTTATGGACAGAAATACCCTTAATAATATTTTAAATTCTAAATTTTAAACTATAGAATTCAAAATCGGCTTAAAGTAAAACTTGGCAAAAAAAAATTAAAAAAGTTATTATTAGTGTATACAATTTTTCATATTTTTTACATATACTATATAGTTAATTAAATTTTTTGTAAAGAGAAAAATAATACAAAATTTAACTCATAGCAAATATATTTATAATATATAAGATAAATTTTATTTATTTAAAAAATTTATAAATAATATGCAAATAAACTATAAAAAATATAAATATATATATTATAAAATTAATGGCATATAAATTTAATTATTTAATAGAATAGATTAATTATTATCCATTTATAGAATACATATAATAAAAAGTATTTAAATTAAATGTCTAATTTGGGCAAAAATAATAATATTTTAGACAGCACAGCAGATTAACCAAACAGTCCTGCTTTTGATCGTAGCTTTTAACAGTGGTTTGTCAAACATATAAAACAGCTTTATTTAACAGCACTTTTTTATACAGCTATATAGTACAGCACTTTTTCATATAGCACAGCAATGCCAAACAGAGCCTTAGCCGTTGAGCCATGGCAAAATTTTAATTTTTATATACATTTTAAACTTCAAATATTTTCTAACAAAAATGCTTAAAGGTAATCTACACATTTCAAAATTTAAAAATTCTTTCAAATGATTTTGACCCTTTTTAAATTATATATTTAAAAATTCCTTTATAATGTTCAATCGAGATAAAATCAATGAAAATAAAATTTAAATAATTAACTGATCAGCTAATAGTAAATTTAACTATTTAATGTAGAAGACTTACACTAATATTCATGAAAGTAGAAGATCATAATTCATATTTTATATTTTTGGAAAGTTATAAATCAAAACATTATGATCTTTAAAATATATGGAAAAAAAGCAATGTCCACAGTCCTTTTTAGGAATGTGGAAATAATTTAAAAACCAAAAAAAAAAATTAAAATACCAAAATTTTTAGGATCTCTTCCTCTTTCTCCTCCGAAATTTTTTCACCGCGCCGCTTTTGAAAGCGAAACCTACTCGTTCGGTTAGTAGCCTCTGAGCCATTGCTCATCGACGTCCTGTCATCTCTTCTTCCGCCAAAGTCCGCGCTGGTCTGGGGGCCTTTCTTTGCCAGCCGCAACACCTGCTTTACCCTTCTCGCCGCTTCCTGATTTCGGATCTTGAGGGAAGATTTTGCCATGGCTAAGCGTAAGAATGTGAATGGGATTTTCGATAATACTTGTTGGAAATCCTGTTATATGTGGTTTGCAACGTTTGCTTAGAAGTTGGGTTCCGATGGAATTAAATGTATTTTGCAGGAAAGCAGAAGAAAGGCAGGGTTGAACAGTTTGATAGCAGCGATGCAGAAAGCGTGACTTCTACTTCGACGGCTTTCTCGGAGCTGAGCCTGGCTCATGAGACGGAGGACGTTGGCTCTCTGGAGTTCACGCTCGAGAAGTACCTGGATGCTCTGTATGAGAAGAGGTACCCTTCTTCTTTTTCATTAAATGCTGTTTTTTTTTATTTAAGTTTCTTCAACACCATCTTCATTATTTCCAGCTTTCCGTTTTTCTATATTCTTCTTCATTGTGATTTTGTTTGTTCTCATTATTTTGCACAAATGAGCTCTCTTTCCTTTTGGCATCACCAAGGGTCCAAGGGGTTTGTATAGCTTACGTGGGGCTAACTTTAAATTTAACAGAGGATCAACCAGGGAGAAAGCTCTGGCAGGTCTCGTTTCCGCATTTGAAGGAAATGTGCTTGTTGATTTTATAGAGAACAAGTGAGTTGTTCCTGTTACCAATTCATTTGCGTTAACAACATGATTTGAAGCTCATGACTGTAGACAGATAATTTTTTATTTTTGCATGTGCTTCATATCCACTCTAAACATTGTCTTCTCAGATTGAACATTGTAACTTAACCTTCATTCTAAATTAAAATTTTTTCGCTCTCTGCGTTTTGATTACTCAATCTTTTTGTAATTCGTTTGTGGCCAGCTTCCCTCATATGTCGCTCTACTTT
>KZ452037.1:4863108-4910683 GCA_002786265.1 Apostasia shenzhenica | reverse complement strand
TTTTCAGCTTTTAAAAAGCTGAAAAACAGCTGTATGGAAAAGCTGAAAAAAAAAGCTTTTTGAAACAGTGATTTTGCTCTAATTATTTATGGACAGAAATACCCTTAATAATATTTTAAATTCTAAATTTTAAACTATAGAATTCAAAATCGGCTTAAAGTAAAACTTGGCAAAAAAAAATTAAAAAAGTTATTATTAGTGTATACAATTTTTCATATTTTTTACATATACTATATAGTTAATTAAATTTTTTGTAAAGAGAAAAATAATACAAAATTTAACTCATAGCAAATATATTTATAATATATAAGATAAATTTTATTTATTTAAAAAATTTATAAATAATATGCAAATAAACTATAAAAAATATAAATATATATATTATAAAATTAATGGCATATAAATTTAATTATTTAATAGAATAGATTAATTATTATCCATTTATAGAATACATATAATAAAAAGTATTTAAATTAAATGTCTAATTTGGGCAAAAATAATAATATTTTAGACAGCACAGCAGATTAACCAAACAGTCCTGCTTTTGATCGTAGCTTTTAACAGTGGTTTGTCAAACATATAAAACAGCTTTATTTAACAGCACTTTTTTATACAGCTATATAGTACAGCACTTTTTCATATAGCACAGCAATGCCAAACAGAGCCTTAGCCGTTGAGCCATGGCAAAATTTTAATTTTTATATACATTTTAAACTTCAAATATTTTCTAACAAAAATGCTTAAAGGTAATCTACACATTTCAAAATTTAAAAATTCTTTCAAATGATTTTGACCCTTTTTAAATTATATATTTAAAAATTCCTTTATAATGTTCAATCGAGATAAAATCAATGAAAATAAAATTTAAATAATTAACTGATCAGCTAATAGTAAATTTAACTATTTAATGTAGAAGACTTACACTAATATTCATGAAAGTAGAAGATCATAATTCATATTTTATATTTTTGGAAAGTTATAAATCAAAACATTATGATCTTTAAAATATATGGAAAAAAAGCAATGTCCACAGTCCTTTTTAGGAATGTGGAAATAATTTAAAAACCAAAAAAAAAAATTAAAATACCAAAATTTTTAGGATCTCTTCCTCTTTCTCCTCCGAAATTTTTTCACCGCGCCGCTTTTGAAAGCGAAACCTACTCGTTCGGTTAGTAGCCTCTGAGCCATTGCTCATCGACGTCCTGTCATCTCTTCTTCCGCCAAAGTCCGCGCTGGTCTGGGGGCCTTTCTTTGCCAGCCGCAACACCTGCTTTACCCTTCTCGCCGCTTCCTGATTTCGGATCTTGAGGGAAGATTTTGCCATGGCTAAGCGTAAGAATGTGAATGGGATTTTCGATAATACTTGTTGGAAATCCTGTTATATGTGGTTTGCAACGTTTGCTTAGAAGTTGGGTTCCGATGGAATTAAATGTATTTTGCAGGAAAGCAGAAGAAAGGCAGGGTTGAACAGTTTGATAGCAGCGATGCAGAAAGCGTGACTTCTACTTCGACGGCTTTCTCGGAGCTGAGCCTGGCTCATGAGACGGAGGACGTTGGCTCTCTGGAGTTCACGCTCGAGAAGTACCTGGATGCTCTGTATGAGAAGAGGTACCCTTCTTCTTTTTCATTAAATGCTGTTTTTTTTTATTTAAGTTTCTTCAACACCATCTTCATTATTTCCAGCTTTCCGTTTTTCTATATTCTTCTTCATTGTGATTTTGTTTGTTCTCATTATTTTGCACAAATGAGCTCTCTTTCCTTTTGGCATCACCAAGGGTCCAAGGGGTTTGTATAGCTTACGTGGGGCTAACTTTAAATTTAACAGAGGATCAACCAGGGAGAAAGCTCTGGCAGGTCTCGTTTCCGCATTTGAAGGAAATGTGCTTGTTGATTTTATAGAGAACAAGTGAGTTGTTCCTGTTACCAATTCATTTGCGTTAACAACATGATTTGAAGCTCATGACTGTAGACAGATAATTTTTTATTTTTGCATGTGCTTCATATCCACTCTAAACATTGTCTTCTCAGATTGAACATTGTAACTTAACCTTCATTCTAAATTAAAATTTTTTCGCTCTCTGCGTTTTGATTACTCAATCTTTTTGTAATTCGTTTGTGGCCAGCTTCCCTCATATGTCGCTCTACTTTCCTTTGTACTGCAGAAGCATAACCTTGTTACATCACTACCTTAATTCTGTTAAGCGGGGTTCTGCGAAGGAGGCCTGCTTGGCCGCTCGTGCCACTGGTAATGCTTTCTTTCATAACAGTTGTTGGGGCATCTCAAAGTTTTTTTTTTGCTCTCTTTGGGGGAACTTCAACTCATCTTTATGATGGTCACATTAAAGGTTTGCTTGCCATCACTGGTGCAACTGGAAGCCACACACATGAAATAATGGAGGAATCGATACCAACACTTTCTTGTGCTCTTAAATCAGGGCCTGATGCTGTTAGGATATCTGTATGTCTCATTCTTAACGTTATTTTCCCTGTTTTGTTATAAATTGCTCTCTGTACTGATTTGTGTTTTTCTTTTTTTTTTTTTGGAAAAAATTTGTTTGTAGGCACTTGATTGTTTAGCAATCATTACATTTGTTGGTTCAGATAACTGGGCAGAGACTGAGATGGCTATGAAAATAATGTGGGAGATCATTCACCCCAAATTGTTGTCAATGGTAATTAAGTTATATCTTCGGTTTATTGAGCAAAATTTTGTGGGTCATAATTTCTAATTATAACTTCATTCGTGAGTGAGTTTCAATGGATACACTGGATGAATGCGTGGATTGACCTACTTGATTTTTCCATTTGCCTTTCTCAGGGAGGAAGTGTTAGTAAACCTAGCTCATCTGTCTTAGTAGCTGCTTTATCTGCATGGGCATTTCTTCTGACAACAATGAGTGCATGGGTAGTTAATTTAGAGATGTGGACTGGGTAAGGCCAATTCTGCAAATTTTTTTTCTCCTCTTTTTAACATTTTCCTTAGACTGCTGATACCCTTTCATACAAATCCAGGATGATTTCTTTCCTATGTAATCTTCTTGATAAAGATGATCGAGCTGTCCGCATAGCTGCTGGTGAAGCAATAGCTGTTATTTTTGAGATAGTGGTGGCAGGAAAACTGTTAGATGTCACTGATGATCTTGAGACTCAAGAGGACAAGTCTCCCAAACCTAAATGGTTCACTTTTGTAATGTCATTGAAGGAAAAGATAATATCATTAGTCTCAAATCTTTCTATGGAGGGTGGAGGCAAAGGCGTTGATAAGAAAAATCTGAATCTGCAGCGAGATACATTTCAAAAAATCTATGATTTTCTTAAGGTGTTACCTTTATCATATACAAAAATGAACTTTGTTTCATACTTTATTTTTTTATCATTAATGACGTGATATTTTTTCGTCATTTAAATTCCTTTCCTCATATTAGGAAGGATTCAAACCTAAGACGTCTTTAAAATTGTCAAAAAAAGGAGTTCTGCAGACTTCAACTTGGACTGAATTGGTTCAGGTATGTAAGCTCATCATTTTTATCATCATTATTAGTGGGGTCTATCACAACTATTTGGGTTCAAAAGAACTTGATTGTATGTTTTAATTTTTTACGATTCTAAACTATTCTTCTTAGTCTGCATTGGCGTAGCTGATGGGTTCATTGACTTGCTCTGTTTCAGCTAGTAGTTTGTTTTTTTTTCTTTTGGTATCACTGTTTCAACTGGTAGTTGCATCTGTTGTACTTTTCTGAAGTTGTTGCTTGTTATCTCTGAAGTAGATGCATGCTTTAGGCTTTTGCTGATGTGTATATGCTTGACAGTTGAATTTCCTGAAGCATTTTCTTGGAAGTGGATTCCACCAGCATGCGCAGGTTTCTTTTATACTTTAGTAGGATATCTTCTATTTGATTTATATTGCTATGATAGTAACTTATGTATCCTCTACCATGCAGGAAAATGAGCTGCTGATTAGCGTCTTTGGTCTCACTCCAGACGTAGAAAACAACCTATCTGTCTCACAGAAGGTTCATTTTTACATCCTCCTTATCATGTTACATTTTTCTTATTTTGCATTGTCGAAGAACAAATCTTAGCCGTGCATTTTAACTCATGTTTTAATTATCGCTCCTGCCTTTGCCCCAAATTGTTTCTTATTCTGTAAATTTCTATGCCTTTGATGATTAGCCTTTTGCATTCATTGGTCTTCTAAGGAACATTTCTCTTTCTTTGGATTATTTAGTTTTTTCACACTACTTAAAAGATGGAATGTTCATTTACACTTTTTTAAATTATCAGAGAAATTGAGTTGTGGTATTAAGTTATTTACATGGATATCATAATCCTTCTAATTGGTTCAGGTGCTTTTCCTTTCCTATTATTAGCTTTAGAGTTTCACACATTCAATCCTTAAGATGTGTCATGGGTAAACGCCATGTCAATTGTCTGCCAAACTCACCACATTTAATTGGATATAAGATATTACGAGGAAGATGCTAACAATGCACTGTTTTCTGCAAGTGCATGCCTAGGATTTACGGACAAGACACAAGGACTGCAACAGCTTAGCCCACGATAGATATTATTCATTTTGGCTCAATGAGCCACAGTTCTAAAATGTGTCTATAAGGGTAAGGATATGTATTCTCATATATATCCAGCATCTCTCCTGTGCTTTGTTGACATAGAATTTTGCCTAACAGTACATCCCTCGTGGATGTCACATACAACCCCCTTTTCAGGACTTTGTGTTCTCGCTGAGGTTTGCAAGATGGTTCTGATACCATATGTAACAATATAATAATCCAAGCTCCCTAAATATTACCCGTTTTGGCCCAATGTGCCTCACAATTTTAAAACACTTCTATGGGGGTAAGGGTGTGTTCTCATATATGATATATATCCAACATCTCTCACATGCTTTGCCAATGTGGAAGTTGCCTAATGGTTTGTCCCTCATTAATGTCATGAGGGCAACTTTTTAAAATACAAGACACAGACATGATAAGACATTACAAATAAAACTTATATGTTCAATAACACAACTATCCATATTTGATAAAATGCAAGAATCTTAAAACAAATTTGATTCATTAAAATAGTAATACGTATGTGATAAGAGTAGAAACACTAGGTAATTAAGGACATAATGGGACATGGCACAACACAACAAACTGCCTCTTATAGAGATGTTCATGCTTTCTAGGTGCATGCTAATGATTATAAATTTATCAATCATTTTCTTGGCTATATAGTTTCCAAAATTTCTTGTTGTTTGTTTTGTTATTATAGCTTTTATTCGCTCTGCACTGAAATGCTTTTAAGACTTTGCATACTTATCACCTAATTTCAAACCATGGCATTGGCAGAGGGTTCTTAGATCATCTGGGGATAGGGAGAGGACCAAAGAGCTGAACAAGGAACGCCAGATGGCACAGGTATGACTGACTTCAAGATTAAAAATAAGTTAGAATGGTTTGCATGCTTTCGTTAATTTATCACAGTGCCTCCAATTTTGTACCATCTCTTATGATTAGCTTTGCTGAGTTACCTTCAATACGATATCAGTTTGTAACCTCATTTGGGCTGTAGAAAAGAGAAAGGAAATGGTGTGGTTGTTTGGTATGAGGTCATATTAATTCCAAAACTGAAACCTATTTGTCTAGTCCATACTTTCTTGACTCTCCATTCAGTTTCTTTATTAGCAAGATCTAGCAGTTTCCTAGAGAAAAACTAAAGGGATTGAAACACACTCTGTTTATGTGGAAAACCCTTAGAAACAAGGATTATCATAATGTCTTCTCCCGGCAGCTTAAAATCCAGTAATTGTTGGTTTATTTACAAATAGGGTTGTAAATGTAGCGAATGTTCAATGTTCGGTTTTATAAGAGCTCATTCATATTCAGTTAATCAATATCAATGAACAAGTTTGAACACAAGTTTAAAAACTCGGTTGGCAAATATACGAATCTTAACATACACTTGTGGTTGGCTCGCTAATGTTCTTGAACTTTTCATGTGAAGCTCATAAATATGCTTGATTATGAGCTTGTTTGTTAACACATTAATGTTGTTGATAAAAACTTATTTACAATTTTTGTGTTCGTGAGCTTAAAATGTATATGTGCTCGTGCTCAATAAAATAGTGAACATGTCTTTATATTCGTGAATCATGCTCGAACAAGTTCGTAATAAGCTCAAACTCTGTTTTAGCAAATAAATATGAACTTGAACATATCACTACTTTGTTCGGTTCGATTTATTTAGAGCCCTATTTGCAAGAGCCAAGAGGGAGGGAGATGACGTGGGAATGACAATGACAAAAGGATACAGTGAACAGAGAAAGTGAAGTGAAAAAATTCTAGTAAATTATATAACTCAACAAAAATGTTAATTTATGGCTTAGATCATCTGTAAAAATAAGTAGACATTGTCACTACTTAAAAATAAGTCGATATTTCTTTAATTCTTGAGAGTTGAGAGCTACTTAAGTCATCTTTATGCTTTTTAGCGCTCATTTATGATAATGTGATTGAACTCGAACTTTTTATTGACTAATTTTTTTTGATTTTGGGGTCATTTATGGGTGTTGTGTAGTGTGGCATTATTCTTCTTTATTTGGTTATATTTTCTTCTCACTGGGCTCTAGTTTTTGTTAATTTTTCTTTTTATTTCATTGCTGTTTTCAGCTGAGGAAAGGCGCTCTAATTTTTCTTGATGAGGATTAGCTGATGATAAAATCACGCTTCTCTGGAAGTCTCGAGGATATATTTTTTTATTTTTTTATTTTTTATTTGCTTCAATTTACATTTCGAAGGAATATTTTCTTGATTAGGCAGAGTTTGAGGACTTAATTTCTTATTTGTGAAATTTCATTTTTTGTGATTTTTTGAATTCAAATGTGAGATACCGTTGGAGCTTATTGTTGTCTGATTGAGGTCCTGATAAAATAGCACAGTATGGATTTTGTCTATCTATTTATGTTGTTTATTTGTTTAAGATTTATGAGAATACACATAAATATATATTTATATGAAGATATGTAAACGTATTATACTTGAGCATAAAAAAAATATTAAAAAATTAAGCCATCAGTGAATCATTGGCTCTGTTTGATAATTGGTAAAAAAATGACTTATTTTAATCACAATTAAAATTTTAAATTTATTTAAAAAAAATTTAATTTTTTTTTTATATTTTATTCTACACAAATTTCAATATTAAATAATCACTTTATTTTACATTTAATATAATTTTTAATATAATTAATTCATTTTATTTTACATTGTACATATTTTTTTTTAAATTTTCACAAAAAATTTTCAAATCATATTTTTTTCTCCATCCAAACAGAGCAAAAGTCATTCAAAATAAATTGATCTGGTGGGCTTTGTTTGATTTGAAGATCAAAATCAATATCAAAATAGTATTAATTTAAAAATTTATAATAATAATAAATAAATTTTTATTATATTTTATATACATTCTAATATAAAGTAATCGTATACTAAGTTATTGTGTAGAATAAAACTAATTATATAAATATATATATATATATATATATATATATAAATAATATTATTACTATTGTTACAAGAATTTTGATTTAAAATTTAAACTATAAAAATGAATTGTTACTTGACTTACTTGAATTTAGTCGACACCAAATCGATCTAGAATTCGATGTGATTTACATATGAAACGAAATAAATTAACAGCACTAAGCTTGACAGCATTAATCTTTTAAATTATGGTTTTATATTTTGAGGTGGTTGAATTATTTATAATGCTCTAGACTTGGTCTAATTGTCATAATACTACCATTATTTTTTGATAGGCAGTAGTTAACTACTTATTAAATGATCTCCGGCCGGCCATTGTTGACATAGCCAGCCTTCCAAGCGGGCCGGCAGCTCATTATTGAATAATCTCTATGATGACGTCCATCCCATCCCCACCGTCCATTTTCATCATCTACGGCTCTTTCTGAAATCCAAAAGTCAAACCTCACCCACTGCAACGCATTCAGCCTCCGGTTGCAATCGTTGACCAACGGAATCCCTCTAGTATAACTACCCATCCTCAGCCGGAGGCTGTCAACAGCTCAGCCTTCTTCTTCTTCTTCTTCTTCTTCCTTTCAAGCTCTGCAATCTTCTCCTCTCCACTACCAATGGCCTCCAAAACCATCGAGAGCTACCGCGCCGGGGCGGAGGTCTTCCACGGCGATGAACTCTGCAGGAAGAAGTCCATCGAGCTGCTCGAAGAGCTCTGCCTTCCCAATGGCCTCTTCCCCATGGAGGACTTGGAGGAGTTCGGCTACAACCGCGAAGTCGGCTTCGTGTGGCTGATTCAGAAGAAGAAGAAGGATCACGTCTTCAAGCAGATCAAGAGAGCCGTATCTTATGCGACGGAGGTGACCGCGTTCGTGGAAAAGTATAAGCTGAAGAAGATGACCGGCGTGAAGACTAAGGAGCTCCTGCTGTGGCTCTCTGTCATTGAGGTTTACTTCGAGAATCCTACGTCAGAGAAGTTGACTTTCAAGACTGGAACTGGGCTCTCCGATACCTTTCCGGCTTCCGCTTTTGAGCTGGAGAAGTAAGAGATCAAAAGGCTAACTGCATGCATGTGTTGGAGAACAATATTATTCAATCTTATTCATATAATCATTGTGAGATCATATGGGGTTTTAATATCTAGTTTATGATATCAAGCTTGTAGTCAACAAAATTGATCATTGTAAGTGATCTTTGAGTTATAATCCTTCAGTTTTTATTGCACGCCTTAATCATATTCACATGTTGATATGTGTTAAATGAATGTCTCAGCTCAGGTTTGAAGTGTTTGACTCAAAGAGCTCTTGCTTAAGAATAATAAGGCCCCACAAATTTCACAAAATCCAATAAAAGTAGTAACGTAAATCTCATAAAATCTAATAAAATAAATGTCAACTCCGAGAAAGTGACTGCTACAACAATATCTCCTTGGCTACGCCCTGCCTCAAAACCGCAAAAGCTATGCAAGCATGAGGCAGCTCGATCAGAAGTAATGATAAGATCAACTCTAATAAATACAAATCCAAGAGACTGTCAAAGGGTCTGATCTTCGACTATTTATATTTTTTTTTCAATTTTTTTTTTCTCGGATCAACACTCACTAGTACAATATATGCATTTTACGATACCTTTATAAAGACAGTAAACAAGAGAGATCGCAGCACAAACTTTTCGACAAAACCTTATACGACGATTGACTTTTGTCAACCGCTATAGTTTAGTTTTAAACGGCGGTTGACGCCATAAACCGCCGTCTGAAGGATTGTCTTTAAACGGCGGTTTATGGCGTCAACCACCATCTAAAGTTTCGACGGCGGTTGACTCAACCAACCGCCGTCTAAAGACTTACCTTTAGACGGCAGTTGGTTGTGTCAATCGTCGTCTAAACTTGAGATGGCGGTTGATTGAGTCAACCGCCGTCTAAACAACCTGATATATGATCAATCTCATTGCTTGCAGTATACTTTACAGAAAAACCTAGATCTCTACAAGCTTGCTTGATCTCATTTGTTTGAACGTCACGACACGAGGGTTGCTCGTCGCCGGGGGACCTAACGTCGCTGAATCAAGCCGCGCGCATCGATTTCCTCCTCCATCTTCTTCTTCTTTGGCAGCCATTCCCGGCCCTATACCTTCGTCGATGCCGTATCTAGCATGCCGACGCCGAATCTAGCACTGATCTAGCCGCATTTGCAACCCTACACCCTCTCCAACGCTGGATATAGCAAACTCCACTTTCTTCCACCTCGTTTTTTCTAGCCGGATCTAACATTCACTGCACTATACCTTTGCCGACGCCAGATCTAGTCGACTCCACTTTCTTTCACCTCCTACTTCTTCTTCTTCTTCTTCGTCTTTGTCTTCGACCAACATTCGCCCTACACTTTGCCGGCGCCGAATCCAACCGTCTCCACTATTTTTCACATCTTCTTCTTCTTCTTCATCTTCGTCCACCGTTCCTTAGATCTGCACATTCGCCGATGCTAGATCTAGTCTTCTTCTTTTTCGTCAGCCTATTGCCATTTCTTGTACACCTTCACCGACGATGTCGAAAGTCTCCCGCCAGATCTATCTTTTCCTAGATCTACTTCTTTACTTTTTTTATTTGTTATTATTTTTTCAGGTTGATTGCAAAAAAATTGGATTCAAAAATTTCAATTGTTGGTTCTGCTTAATTTCACATAAGGTAAATCATATTTAATTTATTTTTTTTTTCAATTTATTTATATGTTAATTGTGATATATAAGTAATTTTTTTTTAGTACCATAAACTAAATTAATTAGCATATATTAATTATTATATTAGACCTTGTTATATAAGTAATTATATATGGATCGATCTTTGATTAAAATGGATAGACGATCATTTGAATATGATCATGGAGTGAATTCCTTTATAGATTTCACACTGGAAAATGAATGTTTCGTTAATGGCAGAATAAGATGTCCGTGTTTGAAATATAAAAATATGAAATTATTTGAAGCCAATATTGTGAAAAATCATTTATTTTTTCATGTAATTAATAAGATTTATGAAAGATAGATTTGACATAGTGAATCTGTTAGAAATGAAATGAACAATAGTGGGAGAAGTACATCATCTAAATGTGCAGATGCTAATGTTAATATTAAAAATACAGTGGAGAAAGATAGAATAGAAAATCTAGTTTGAGATATTAAAAATAATTTATCAAAAGCTCTAAAATAGTTTGAAGAGTTGCTTCAAGAGGCCAAGAGTCCGTTATATCCTAACTGTAAGAGTTTTACTAAACTTTCTGCACTAATGCATTTGTTTAACTTAAAGGCAGCAAATGGTTTAAGCAATAAGTGCTTTACAGAGTTGTTTATTCTTATAAAAGATATGTTACTAGCGCCCAATCAGCGTCTAAATTCAACTTACAAAGCAAAACAAATACTTCATCCATTAGGAATGTATTATAAGAAGATTAATGCATGCTCTAATAATTGTATTTTATATTAGAATGAGTATAGTGGATTAGAATATTGTCCAGAATGTGGAAAATCAAGATGAAAGTTGAGTGCAGATGACATTAAAGAAAAATATGGTATTCCAGAGAAAGTTTCGTAGTAAGACTATTTCAAAATAAAGAATATGCTAAAAATTTTACTTGACATGCTAATGGTGAAGAACATATATTTGATAGAATGATATGACACTCTGCTGATTCGCCGCAATAAAAATTTTTTAATATTAGATTTTCAAATTTTGCTGAAGATCCGAGGAATTTAAGACTTAGGTTGTACACTGATGGCTTTAATCTGCACAGTACTCAAAGTAGTCAGCATAGTTGTTGGCCTATTTTCTTGGTTATTTATAATTTACCTCCTAATTTATGCATTAAATGTAAATTTATCATGTTGATTTTATTGATATATGGACCGAAGCAACCTAGAAATAAAATAGATATTTATCTTTCTCCACTTATAGATGATCTTAAAAAGTTATGGAAAGAAGAAGTGCAAACATATGATGCTTACTGACATGAGCTATTTATATTAAGGGTAACACTTATCTGAACTGTGAATGACTATCCAGCTTATGATAATTTGGTGGAATATAATGTTAAATGTTATTGTGCATGTGTTATTTGTGGTGATAAAACTAATCCACAGTATTTAAAATACGAAAAGAAATTATATTACATGTGTCACAGAAAGTGGTTGCCTCAAGATCATGTGTTTTGCATAAAACTTTCGATGGTAATGCTGAGTTTGAGAAGGCTCCACGCCCAATTAATAGGAAAGAATTGATACAAGTTTTGAGCATCATAAGTCAAGATCCCCCAAAAATAAATTATTGGAAAAGAAAATCAATATTTTTTTGACATTAAGTATTGAGAATATTTGCTTGTGCATCACAATTTAGATGTCATGCATATAGAAAAAATATTTGTGATAATATTATTGATACACTATTAAATATAGCTGAAAAAAGTAAAGATAGTATAAATACACGGTTAGATATGGTTAGTATGGGAATTCGACAGTAACTTCCTTCTAAGGTCTATGACAGCCAAATATGTCTTCCACATATATGTTATACATTCACGAAAGAGAAGAAGAAGCGATTCTGTAAAATTTTATATGAGTTAAAGGTGCTTGATGATTATTCTTCAAACATTAAAAGTTACGTAAATCTCAGAGAATTGAAATTAATTAATTTGAAATCACCTGATTGTCACGTGTTAATTCAACAATTGTTACCTGTAGCTATTAGAGGTAGTTTGGATGCTAAACTTTGGAGTAGAATAACGATGCTATGTTTCTTCTTCAACTCTTTATGCGTTAAAATTGTACATCCTCTCAAGTTAAATGCTCTTTAAGTTTGTATTATTGAAATAATTTGTGAGTTAGAGATGTTCTTTCCACCTTCATTTTTTGATAACATGGTACATTTGACAGTTCTTTTAGTAAGAGAAGTACAACTCTGTGGATCTATTTTTTTGCGGTGGATGTATCCTTTAAAGCGATATATGAAAATACTCAAAGGATATGTCCATAATCGTTATAAGCCAGAAGCTTGCATGATTGAGAACTATGTCGCTGAAGAGGTCATAGAATTTTATAATGAATATTTACATAATATTAACCCAATTGGAGTTCCTATTGATTATACCGTAGTTGATAAGTACGGAAGAGACATTACATCAGGGAAGTCTCATGTTGTAGATATTTACATATTAAGGCAGGCATATTTGTATGTTTTGCGTAATTCAGTGGTTGTGGATTCATATATTGAAGAGCACAAAGAACAATTACTAAGTGAAAATTCTTTACATGCACGAAATGAGATATGGATTCAGAATAAACATATTAAAGAGTTCATTGAATGGTTTGACTGTCGTATATTTACATTATTATGCAGAACAGAAAGTACTAACATCGATAAGTCATTAAAGTATTTAGAATTTTTACCAATTATTGTGTGGTGAAGTATGATAAATATAATATCAATGAATATCACTTTTTCACTAAAAAATGGGATAACAAGCGAGTTGTTCAGAATAGTGAGATTTCTTTAATTGCTCAAACAATGCAAATATCAAATGCAAAAGATAAAAATCCTCATATAGGTGATTTGTGCTACTTTGATATTATTGAAGAGATATGAAAATTTGATTATATTGGTTTTCGTATTCTATTATTCAAATGCTTATGAGTAGATAGTAATAGTGAGAGCAAAATTGACGAGATGAGCTTTATATTAGTCAATTATAATCGGATTGGTCATAAAATGATTGTTTCATTCTCGCAAATCAATCTAAATAAGTTTTCTATGTTGAAGATCTTGCTAATCTACAATGGTCAATCATCCTCAGTCATAACCCAAAATTTATGATAGATGAAGATAATGATATTACTTACGAAGAGCTGTTCAAATTTACAAATGAACTGCCTATGACTATATATGATAATTTTGATGAGGCTCCTACCTATGTAATCGAAGGTGAAGATAATATTGAGTTAGTAAATTAATCTGAAAAAAATAAAAAATAAATTACTAGAAAGACAGAGAATAGCAAATAGTAAATTTTTATTATATTCGTATTATTTTTTCTTTTTCTGTAATTTTTCATTGATCAACCTATGTTACTAATATAATTGCACTTTAATGGCAGACCAATCATCCTCTACGATCTCAAAGAAAAAAAAAGACTTGACTCAATTGTTGAAATTGACAATAAATAAAAATGATATTGAAAAATTAACAATTGAGATAGTCAATGACTTACCAGTACCTAGGAGAAACACAGATCAGTTGATGAGTTATTTGGGAGTCGTAGTTCGACATAAAGCCCCTATCTCATGCATTAACTGGCGTGAAGTTCCATAATCAAATAAATAGTTAATGTGGGAACAAATAACGGTAAGATATTTTCTTTATTTTTTTGAAAAAAATTTAAGTTGTTAATATTTTTATTAATTTTCTTGTAGAATATATTTGATGGAGTAGATGAGCTGCATGATAAATTATTTATTTATATGGAGAAGATGTGAAAGACGTAGAAATCCTTTATGTACAAGAAATTTATCAAGGTCGATATGTTATTTCTAATGACTATAATTTCATTTCCCCATAGGATTGGAATTTATTTGTCAACTATCATACCTCTAAAGAATTTCAGTTAAAAATTTCTTTTGAAGTCATATGTGTTATCTGAAATTAATAAATATAATAATATCTTATATAGAATAAAAATCGCACAGCTGTAGAGAGGGCAAAGAGTTAAAAATACTATCATACTACCTCAAAAAAAGATTATACAGGCTTGGAGCAGGAAATGATATATCAACATACTAATATTTATTTTTTATTTGTATTTACCATAAAATATAATTATTTCTATTATCTTATTTGAAAAGTTATTTTGTAGCAAAAAGAAATTGGAACTGAGGATTCTATTCCTAGATCAGACCTATAAAAAGCTGCACACAAGAGAAAGGATGGTCGTTATATCAATGCAATCTCTGAAGAGCTTGGGACCATGATTATAAGTAATTTGAATTTTATATATTATAATAATTAAATATGTATATTTATTGTAAATTTTAATTTTTTTTGTTTATGTATAGGATCAGTTGGCCACACAGGCTACCTAAGGCACGATTCACCTTGAAGGTAGGAGTGATCTATAAACGCTTTGGCGTGCGAGGAGCCAGAGCATCCTGGAAGAGTTAAAGTTGAGAAAAATTTCAGACAATAACTTCCCATTTTAAGGATAATAGGAGGGAAAAATCTTCTAGTTCTTCCACTGTAGCTGATATCCAACAGTTGAGAGATGAAAACATTAAACAAAAATGACATATCTCTCGCCTCGAGGAAGATATGTTAAAAGAAATAATAATGAGAGGATACGGGTCTACTCAAGAAAGTCTGATGGCGAGCGTATCAGGTTCTTTTATGGGAGGCAACCCTGCAGACCCACCTCCTGCATTAGATGAGGTATTATTATATATGATATTTATATATATAGTTTTATTTATGTTATGATTATCGCAATATTCAGTAAATTTACATTATAGGGAATGCATTGTTTGATTGCTTCAACTCTCACTAATGTAATCGGCCAAGAGACAGTGGTGAATTCAGTGGCTTCTATTACATACACTTTATCGATGGGCGAGAAAATTTATACAGTTCTTGTTAATCATATAATTAGTGAGTTTGTTAGACTCATTTTTTTAGTTGATGATAGGATAATAATTACTGAGGCGTTGAGATATATTATTCCTTGGCCTATTTCGCTTGTTCTTCATGATAATCAAGTATGATATATTATTATAATATTATAATTTTAAAATTTTGTTGTTGTTAATTTCTCATTTTTTCAAATTAGCGAACAAAAACTAAATCTGTTGGAGCGCAACGTGATAAAAAATCACTAGCAAGTTAAAGTAAAATACATAATGTAAGTAATATTATTTATTATCATTTGAATTTATTATATATATAATATGACTAATAATTTTAATTTTATATAAATTATATACAGGAAGAAGATCAGATTTCTTTGCCATTTTTAAATAAGATGTTAGAACATGCAGAATTTATATTAACAGATGATGTGTTAATGTATATTCTCATTCCTGTTGATGTTTACAGGTATAATAAATAATTATTATTTGATAAAAATGAGAGTATACGGTTTTACACATTCGAAAAAATTGGCGAGGTGATGATAAGTTCTTATATTGGGTAAATATATATATATGTATTATGTACATTAAAATTATTATGGAAAAAATTTATAATTTTCATATTATTATGTACATGTAGGTGTTTATATAATCAAATAAGAGCAGATATTAATTTACGAAATAGATACTGCTTTGTGGATCCACAAAGCATTGCAGATTTTATAAATAAAAATCAATGTGTAACCGCATTGGGAAACAAAATAATAGAGGCTAGTCAAAATTCATTGATTATTATTCCTTATAATAGTGGGTAAGTTTTAACAATCTAATATTTCAAGTATATTGAAATTTATAAGTAATATTATTTAATTATTTTAATAGGATTCATTGGATGTTAGTTGCATTGGATTCATATAAATTATGCATATATTGGATGGATCCTGTCAGACAGCCTTATCGCCAGCAAATTAAATCTTTTATCGATCGGTAAGTATATATTTGAATTATATTTTTTATAAAAGATAATTGCTTTATTGTGTAAAAATATTTTGTGAATTTTGACAGGTCGATGATAATTTTTTGTATGACTTATCTTCACAAAAAAAATATAATTAAATTAAAGAATGTACATGTATTTAGCATATATTTTTCAAATTAAAGTATACATATTTTAATAAATAAATTGTAATATTCTTAATTTTGTGTTTAATTAGTGTCCAAAATAAGACGATAATATTAAGTGTGTATATTATCTATGTATGTATATACGTCATATTGTACTTGCAGGCTTATCAGAAATCCCTCTACTGTACGTGGTCTAGCACATTTATTTAAAAAATAAATTTTTTGGTATAATAATTATTTTTTGATCTGCAGTTGATAGAAAATAAAACCCAGTTCAGTAATAATGAATTGGACAATGATATTCGTGAACCATTAACAGCATATATATGGAACAAATGAAAACTGTTGGATGGTATAATATTTTAAATTACACTCTAATTGCTTTAATTATTTATGTGATAATTAAAAATTTATAATTATTAATTTAATTTGTAGGTGTACACCACGGAACATGAAAAAACAATGATACAAGTAAATTTTTTTGATTCAAATTTGTAGATAGTAATTGAAATCTTATTTATTGTATTTATGTATAATATTGTTATTTTTTTCTCACAGAAACAGATTCTTATCATAATAATAATTTTCATTTGAGAGCCAAATGTCTATAAAATTTTTTAATTTAGTTGTATTCATGATCAATTTATATGTATTGATTCCTGTAATTTAGCACCAAATATTAGTTAGAATATTAGATGAATTAATAATATACATTGTGATTCTCTTATATATATGAGCTGATCATCGATATGTATTCATATTATTGTGTATATATGTGAGCTGATATATATTGTATTCATATATTGTGATTCTTTTATATTTGTAAGCTGATCATTGATATGAATTAATGATATACTTTGTGATTCTATTGTTAAATATTCTTATTGTTTACTGCAGGTAAATTTTTAATTTATCCTTTGCTTTTTATTAAAAAAAATATACTACAACCGCCCTCTATACCGACGGTTGAACATATAGACGACAATTCTCCAAAGAGAACCGCCGTCTATAATATCTTTATTATGACGGTTACCAACCATCGTAAAAAGCCTATAATCTTCTACGGCGTTCGAACAAGCGACGATTGCGATAGATATTTTAAGGCGATTTTAAACTGTCGTAAAACAAGTTTTCTGTAGCAGTGACTTTAATTTTGCCAAGGCTTGTTTGCCCTAGAAAAGTAATAGTAACCATACTATAATTAATTTCTCATACTTTAATGGGGCCTTTTCAAGCTCCGCATTGTGGATTTCACTTTACATAATATCAATTTTTCATGGTTACGATATAATATTTATATAATTTTGTAACGCTCAATGATCATAATCCATTGACTGCCACTAGGTCTAGTGATCATAAGAACCAAGGTTTTTTTTTTTTTTTTTTTATCATAAGAACCAAGGTTTATAAATTTGATTTTTGTTTTCAATAAATTCTACCCTAAAATTAAGGAGGTTTCGACTTTTGATCAATGCTTGAGAATATCGACTAATTTCAATTGAAAGGATTCAGCCGAAATCGAAACTAACTAAATTTCATACTGGTCTTGATCATCAAAATTGAAGTGACACCATCGATGATTTCAGCTAAAATTTAGAACCGTCATAATAACAACTCTATTTTATCACGGATTAATTAATGTTACGTAAAAAAAATAGCATAAAGCTTCCAAAATTAATTTATTAATTAGAGTAAATTAGATTTCAGCATGGTTATATAAAAGAAATTGAGTCCTCCTGCATAGCCCTAACAACTGATTAATTGATTAGGATCATGCATTTTATTGATATCCAATATATTAATAGAAGATTATTAGTCCAAGTCATTGTGAGACTAATAAAAAATTAAACAAGGAAAACACTCAAGAAAAATATAATCATATTTAAAATAAATTTTATTTATATAAAATAATTCTTAAAAATAAATCAAGGCTGGCTCGATTTTGCATCTTCAATCCATTTTTTTAAATTAGTAAAATTTATGTTTGCCATTAGATACAAAATTGAAGCTCAATTTTCATTAAAAAAAATTGAAGTTTGATTACTCTTTTTTTTACTAATAATTAGTTAATAAATTTATTTTTAATATACTAATTAATTAATTAATTAATATTTATATTTTTAAATTGGGTAAATTATTGTTGATGCAAAAAATATGCAAAAAATATGCAAAAATAGAATGAAATAAGATAATTTTAAGTGAAAACTCGAGTGTTCAAGGGAAAAACCACGACGTCGTCTAGGCAATTTAAATCCACTAATCGAATCCCCCCTCTTACAAAGCTTGAGGGTCTCTAAACGGAGACCGAATGAGTACAAGAGAGAGAGAGGGACAACTCAGCCAGAGAGAAGAAAAGAGTCCACAGCTTCTCCTCCTCTTCCTTACTTATAGCTTGAAGATGAGGGAATATAATAGGTACAATGTACCATTTAATACCTATTCCTGTAAAGAACGATTAGGCAGTGAACTCTCATGTTGTCTTAAATGCTGAGTTGACACAGTAGTACGGAGGGTACGATCTGATGAGAAGTTTTTTGAAAAGCTGTTCGACAAGAGCTGCTATTCGACAAGAGGCTACTATTCGATAAGAGGCTGCTGTTCGACAAGGAGCTACTGTTCGACAAGGAGCATTATAGAAAGTTCTAACAATTATATTTAGATTTTTGAAGTTTTTTGTTTTTTGATAGTACGAGATTTTTGGAGTTAAGGTGCAATGTAAGACAAGTCAAAGTTATTAAAATTTTAAGGTGTGACTGTTTCATAATTTTTTAAAAAAAATTAAATTTAGAAGTGCCCTCATATAAAAGGTCTTTTATAAATCTGAGTATATTTGACCTCAGGGTCATTTTGCTCTTTCTCAAAATTAAAATAATACTCAATTAATAATAATAAATATTTTTTTATATTTTATCTTATATAAATTTTAATAAAAAATTTTTATTTTATTTTATATTTTAAATTATTTTTAATAAAATTATTAATTTTATTTCATATTTTTTACGAATAAAATATTTTTATTTAAAATATAAAATAAAATAAATAATTTTATTAAAAATAATTAAACATGTTAAATAAAATAAAAAATTTTATATTAAAATTTATATAAAATATAATAAAAAATTATTTATTATTTTTTTAATTTAATATTATTTTGATGTTTGGCAAGATCTCGCCACCCAGCCCCTCCCTCTCTCTCTCTCTCTCTCTCTCTCTCGCGCGCGCGCGCGCACCCGGAAACGCGGCATTGTCTGATTGGCTTCGGAATTTGTGAAGTGGCATACACCCCGGATAGAATAACCGTCTCTTTCGAATCCAAAGCCGTTGTCTTTCCCTCTTTCAACGAAGAGAGTCTTTTGGCAACTGCTCATTCGGCCGCGATCTTCAAATCGTCGGTCTATGGTTTCCGTATCACCTGAGTGTGCGTTGCTCAAGCTTCAACTGATCTTCGGTGCTTCCGTCGTCTCCCTCCTGCCATGCTTTTTCTTCCATCCCGACATTTTATTTTCTTCTTCTTCTTTATCTTCTTCTTGGTCTACTATGCATCCTTGAAAGGCAAGTAGAATGCTCTTTCAATGTTCACTTGTTTCTTTGCTAGATGATGCATTAATGTTGAGTTATTCACAAAAAAGATTCATATGCACATACCCAATGGCTCCACGAATCGACTAAATACACACATACCCAACAGACTCAATAGTATGAGGAAGAAAGTTCCATTTTAGTTTTTGATGTTCCCTTTTAAACATGCTGTGGAACATGCTTGGTGATCAGGGTGACCTTCTCGTCCTTTCTTATTTTTAGTTTCTTTTGCTAGATGGTGCCGTAAAGTAATTCTCTAGCAACATAAAGAGGACTAAAAAACAAACTCAACCGTCTCAAATTAGTGAAGTTGCTCTTGCTTTGCATCACTTATGGAGCTTTTATTTGTCTTTCTAAAGAAAGGGCAGCATTGAATAATATGTGAAAAGAAATTTTCGATAATCTTTTTATGTACCCTTTTTTGAGGCGAAAAACATCAACATAGGGGAACTTGCTTGATGATCCATGATGATTTTCTCCCTTTTTTTTCAATGTTTTTTACTATATACAACAACAAACAACCAACAACCAACAACCAAGCCTTAATCCTACTAGGTGGAATTAAAAATAAGATGAGAAGTAGTGTATCAATGAGTACCTTTCATAAAGGCAATAGGAAGATTGAGAATATCATGATCATAAGTGGAATTCTGGACTGGAGAGGGGACAATGGAGTCTTCAATAGACTTTTTTGTGACATGATGGGTTCGGCTACTTGAATCCTTTGTTTTCATTGCGCTCTATCAATTAACAAGTCCTTATCTATATGGAGAAATGCTTCTGGTGTGTTATGCGATAGAAAAATCTCATTCGGACTTAAAGGATAAAACTGTGGTAAGACCAACGATGATATATAGTACTGAATACTGACCTACAAGAAAAAAACATATAAATAAAATAAGTATTACAGAAATAGAATGAGTTTTTGATGTTCCCTTTTAGACGTAAAGCCAACATGAAGCAGGAACTTGCGTTGTGATCATGATGATAATTCTTTATATAGCTTCTGTATTTTAACAAATTTCTGACAGTTATAATAGATTGGCTTATAATTGGCATAATTTATTTCTTGTAGGTTTGGGAATCAAAGTAGACCAACCTAGCTTTGCCGTTAGTTGGCTAGATGATAAGAACATTTATCAAGCAGGTGAAATTGCAAGTATTAGGATTAGGCTTTTGGACAATTCTCCCAATAGTAGCACTCATAGAATGTACTTCTCTCTATCTGTTAGCGGAAAGAAAGGAAATAGCTCATATATATCTGGTGTTTCCCCTTACACTGATGGGGATCCTTCCTTTTGGAATATTTCTTTTATACCCATTCAAGTTGGAGATTTCTCTATTGTTGTTGTTGAAGATTATTCTGGAGTAACGGATTCATCTCTTCATTTCAGTGTCATTCCTGGTAAGGTCTAAACTCAAACTGCAAGTGTTTTCCCTCTCATTCTAGATCTGCACTATCCTTTACTTTCTTGTATCAATGATAACTATGGGATGCCAAGGAAACTTAACACTCAGCCAACATGGCCCACATGGGTAAGCTGTAATTCTAGCTCATTTCTTCACATATATGATGTTTGATGTATTTATGCAAGCATATCTGAAGAGATTCACCATCTTGTTCCTTCATTTACTCAGTCTTACTTTATCTGGGATGACCAAAATATTGCAGTACTTCATTATCAACAATTGTATTGGTTCTACTCTTAATTTATATATGTATGTATTTTTACAAGTCTGATGCTTATTCTAGCTGCCTCACTTCATTTGAAGGGCATCTATATCCATCCGCTTCTTTGGCTTCTTTGATGAACGTTGCTGATGAATTTGTTGCTGGGGTAAAGGCTTATTTGATGGTATTTCCTAAAGATGCTTTTGGTAATAATATCTCATTAGTGGACGCTCGGATCAAAGATTACTTCATGTTGTCAGCATCTTATCAGAATGGATCCTCGGCAGAGGTTTTAAACATCTTATCTAGTTCTTGGAATGAACTGGGATATATTGGTATTGAGTTTATTCCTACAGCTGCTGGAAGTCTCTTGTTACATGTTTATGGTGACAATCAAACTTTAAATGGTTCACCTCTTCCATTTGCAGTAATGCCAGGTTAGTTACCTTAAATATTCACGAGAAAATAATCCTGGTAAAATAAGTTTTAGTTATTTGAAACCTTTTCCAAGCATGATGATGGATTTGTTCTACATATCTGATTGGAGCAGTGTCCAACAGCTCATTCAGGATTATAAGATAATGGTGATCTCCACTTAGTTTTAACATTTGAGGATTGACATGCTTTAAAACCTTTCTTTTTTGTGACTTTAGAAGACTTTGAATAGGAAGATGGAGAGTAGGCCTAGCATCTATTAGGTATAAGATGAGAGAGGGATGTTTAAGATTATTTGGTCACGTGTATCATTGAATAATAGAGGCACCTTTGTGCTTCTTGACATTGAATGGAGGAAGGGGAAGACAAAAAGGCCTTTGGAGTTGGTTGTTAAAAGTGATAATGTTCATTTGTGCTTTGCGTTGAGCTGATTGGGGAAGAGAAATCCAGGAGGTGAGCTCAACTTGCTTGGGATTTAGCCTGTAGGCTTTTTTGTGAGATCGTGATCTCCTCTTTGGAAGAGGGAGACCAAAGAAGACATGGCAAGAAATTATAAAGAGTGATCTTAGTTACTTAGACTTAGATTAGAATTTGTTAACTGATAGAGCACAATGGAAATAAAGGATTCATGTAGCCGACCCCACCTAGTAGTATTAAAGCTTGGTTGTTGTTGTTGTTGTTGTGATCTCCTCTTTGGGACTTACCTTCTTGTTCCTAATGATGCGCTAAATCAAGTTGCATGTGATTAGTGTTTACAACTGTTTCTTTATTAGTTTTATTTTTTAGATATGATAAATATCAACTTCATAAAACATGTTAAAATTACATGACCGGAAGAACCAGCAATTTCACTATATTTCACATAAATTTGTACTGCCCTATGATGGGTGTATGAATTATGAACTCTGGAAAGCATGCTTGCATGGTGAACTGTTTGTTCCAGTCAAGAATGAGTTTCTGCTTTTAAGTGCAAGAATGAGTGAATGGAATATTGGAATATTTCTCTTTATTTTATAACATTTGTATGTAGCACATTCACAATATATGCTTCAATATGAGGTATACTAATGCCTTGTTCTTATAGGACTTCTCAATATTAGTAACACCATGGCCAGATGGAAGTATGAAATAAACTCATTGCAGATTTTCTCCAAATTGGAGATTTTCATACACCAAAGAGATGAATTTGGAAACCTTGTACCAGGTTTCTATTCATTTGATGCTAAAGTTGTACAGAAGTCAACCGGATTGTCTGTTCCAGTAGCAGACTTGTTATTTGAAGAGGTGTCCTATGGAATTCAATTGCTTTCTTTTATTGTTTCAGAACCAGGAGACTTTGTGCTAACTATTTTTAAGCTGAATGAGAGCATCTCCAATATGCCTTATCATTTTACAGTTTTTATAGGTAATCTAATGAAACTTTCACTGGGATTATATTTTTTCTACTTTGAATTTCTTCATGGATTTTTATAATATTTGAAGTTCAGTGTTTCTCCAAAAACTAAGTAGTGGGTGACAAGGTGGGAAAAAGGTCTGCATCTTCTAAAAAGAATTTAAGACTATTAAATCTCTGGTTACCAATTGAGAGCTTAAGCTTGTAGGTTATGATTTAGGAATAGTTTTGTATTCTAACATGTCTCCTCATGTGTAAACTTATTTATTTTGTAACGTGAAGTTCAACATGCATATATATTTTTTGAAACCTTATGCTATAGATAAATAATAGTCACTAGAATTTAAACTTGAGACCTCTAGTTTTAATATCATCTTAAATCTCTAATTATCAACTGACTTAAAAGCTTAAGCTTATAGGTTATAGTATAAAAATAATTTTTAATTCTTACAAAGACTAAATCTAAAGGCACCAAAAACTTGTTATTGTTGCTGCTGTTATTTTATATTTGTTCGTTTCACATTCAAATACAACCTTGAATTTCTCTCTCCTTTCACTTCTTAATATAACAATGCAGGTGAAACTTTAGAAGGATGAGGGAAGGTGTAGGTTTGGTTGGGGTATGTTTCTTAGGCTTGTTTGATAGTGTGGCTTATTTTAATACTAAGATTGATTCAGTAGTCTCTATAAAAAAAAGGATTGATTCAGTAGACTTAGTAGAGTTGAGATGAAAAAAGGTTTGGATTTTAAAATAGGTGTAAGAAGAGTTCTGTTTGAACGGCTATTTTATTAGCATTGGCTTCAACTAATATAAACCAAAGAGGACAAACAATTCAAGGATAATACATGATATCTGGTAAACAAATACCATGCAGTGAAAAAGATTAAGAGCGTCCTTTATGGTTACTTTGTTACATTTCATGCACACACACATGTATAAATGGTAAACACTGCGTCATCTGGTCACATGATCTGCACTATGAAGCCCCATGATGATGAAAAATGAGGTATGCGGCACACTTGGGATGGTAGAGTATTTTGGGTGGTGTTATGCTCTTAATCCACCAAACTGGCAGCTTAGGCCTAAGTGCATAAAGCATCTTAAGCTGCTTTCAACTGGCTTAAATAGTGGCTCAATCAGAAAATTGTCAGATTTGGAGATAACAGTTAGCTAAATGGGATAAGAGGTTTGTTTGAGATGGGACTTGGGCATTGGAGTAATGGTTGAGAAGTTAGAGAAGAGGAGATGACATTGAGTTGTGATTAAGAAATTAGATAAAGGAAGATGAAGAGAAATTTCACATCATTAGAGAAATAAATGAGGTTAGAACTTTCGGGAGTAGAGGTTTTGGCCTTCAATGATGACCAAGATGTCAGAATAGAGAATGGATTTGCTATCTCATTCCAATGACATAGGCCCCAAGTGAGTTTCACCTTTCTTATCATCACTCTCATTTTGATGCTTATTATTATCTTTCCATAAGTCATCCTCATTACAAGTATATGTTGCAAACTCTCCATCATAATTTATACTCTTAACTATCCAGACCCTTTTTATGTCAAAGATGGCTAGGCACTTTGCTAATAAGGGCACTTAACTTTTTCTTTTTCGCTCCATTCCATCACCTGAATTTCTTTATTTTTTCTCATTTCTTCAGGTTACTGTCATGGATTATATAGTGTTGCTAATGGGTCTGGCATAGTGAGCTCTATTTCTGGTATAATGTCCCACTTTACAGTTTTCTTAGAAGATTTATACCAGAACCCATCTCCAATTGAGGCAGAAAGGCTTTATGTCCAAATCTGGAATAGAAATGGTAGCTTCATGGTTAAGCCAGTAATCTTTCCTTTGAGAAGTTTCAATGGTAAGTAATTTTGAACTTTGTTCTTTCTATCTTTTCCATGATGTGATCTAACTTCTCGCAAAATATATGAATAAAACCAGGGACATTGCATGGCCCTGTTGCTGGACTTGGAGACGTTTTTGTTGGACCTATTGGAATAGTTCCGGCCTCGACATCCAATGACAATAGGAGTGTAAGGACTTCAATATTCTTTAGAGTGGAGCGTGCATGTTAGACATTCTAACAACTCTACTCTTTTTATGTAGTTCATTGGCAAACCAACCATTCAAGCAAGTGATTTTAGGGTCACATACATTCCTGAAAAGTCTGGGGAGTATGATATTTGGATCTTTTGCGGAAACATTATGCTAAATAATGGAAGTTCTTATTTTATGAAAGTTTTACCAGGTTTTCTTCCAATTTTTTTGCTAGTAATTAATAGTTTGATGCTCATTATCCTATTTAATACTATTTTTGGCACTTGTTGATTCAATTTAGTGCAAAATATTCTTAAAATTAATGTAGTTGTGATGCAAATGCTCAGATGGATGATAATTATACTAGAGTTGATTGTATTAAAGATGACTATGAGGGAGTGGATAGATGTGATATTTATGGGAAATAAGAGGAAAGACAGATATTTATAGTAGTCTGGCCTCCTTCATCGTCAAACATATAGAGGTCTCTATTGACAAATATTAACAAATGTCAAGGGATTCAAATCATGGCATCAAGAGAAGGAGGGAGATTAGCGATGTGGTCATTAAACATAGTATTATCTCGTTTGCGCTCAAATAGAATTGAATGGAGAAAGAAATCTATGTAGCTGACCTCAATTTTTTTGAGACTATGGTGTTCTCCTAGCCCAATGGTGAAGGAACTTGCCTGGGCAATAGGAGTCTCGAACTATACTATTATCACAATTTCTAAGTGGGGTGAGAAAAATTATAGTGTCAAGGGTAAAATCAAAAATATATATTTTTTGGGACTAAGGCATCATTGTAGTGCTGTTGTTCAACATTTAACATGAATTTAGCTATGATGTTAAAATCTACATGATGCAGAGACAAAACTTTTGGAACATGCATTTTAGATGGGATTTTCTATTACTGCAAACACATTCATTCATCAAGTTTGAAATGGATTTTCTCTTATGATTTGTTGCTTTTGTCTTACTACAGATGATATCATGTTTTTTTTGTTTATTCTCTTGCCATGAATGATGATTATCAAAAAAGTAATTTGTGCTTTTTTATATGTGAATTTTGTTTCACAGGAATTGTTGATATAACGAAATCGAGTATTGTTTGCTTTGCAAAAAAGGTGAAAAGATTTAAAAAAAATGAAATATCAGTGCAGCTTGTGGATTCGTATGGTAACCCTGTACCATCACATGAATCAGATTTGAGCCTACAAATTCAGGCCATTAACAATTCAAGATACTTGAAAACAGATCCTACAGCATATGAAGATGGATTATACACAGTCTACTACATTTTACATGATCTAGGGAAGTACAATCTATGCATCTCATTTTCAGGAAAGATTTTGCCTCCTTGTCCCATTGAGATTCATGTTCATGAGGGTAAGGCTTTTAAACTGCAGCATGATATGGTGTTGAGTGACCTTTACTTTGCTTGGTGCTCCGTGATCCTCATTATCAATGACTTATTCTAATGATTGGTGATTGGCTTTATGAATAGTCTGCTTGTCAATTTTATTTATGGTAACAATTTATGTTTATTCTAGTTTATGCAGTTATTTGTGCATTAAGTCCAACATCCTAATATTGTTAGGGAGACGGCTAAATGGGCTTTGGGCCTCATTTTAGCACCAAATTCAAAACAACTTCGGGGTACTATTTAAATGACATTGTATTACGTATAACTCCTTCCATAAATAACTGCACAAATTTATCTTTGATTTTTTTATTTTATAAAGTTATAAACTTAGGAAATATATAAATAAAATAAACATTGCAGAAATGAGAATGTTAAGGTAGATAAGTGAGTATACATGAAAGGATTGAATGAAAAATGAGTATATTCGCAAGAAAGTTGGAATAGCATCAATTAAGGATAAACTCAGAGAGAGTCAGCTTAGATGTTTTGGACATATAAATCATAGGTTATTGAAGTCACAGTGAGAAAAGTTGAGTTAATAGACCTTACTCATGTAAAAGAGGAAAAAAAAGACCAAAAAAGATATGACAAGAACCTATATGGACTGATTTTATACATCTAGAGAGAGAGCTAAATAAGAATTTATTAACTAATAGAGTGCAATAAAAATAAAGGATTCATGTTGCTGACCTCATCTAGTGTGATAAAAGGCTTGGTTGTTGTTGTTGTATAAAGTTATACACTTAATAGGTGAGGATATCCATATATTAACAATTTAAGTACGTGGATAAGCTGCAAAATTAGATAATAAATGCATCTGGTCAAACATAAGGTGATGTTTATTAGCAGAAGAGTAAGCCTAGCTTGGATGATAATGTCATCTGCATTCTTAACCAATTAATGGCCAAAGCTATTACATTGCAAAACTTTGTTTGCTTATCTAAAATTGAACGTGGATTCCTTTAAAATGATTGTAAAATTCTGGCCTTTCTACTAATGCACTCCTTTTTAACCATGAGGGTCAACATAAGCGCTAGCTCTTCATACAGTTTTCCTATTGTGCATGAAGATTACTTTATTGAGCTAAGATATTTATTCAAACATAGGTATGTAATTTACTATTTCATTGTCCATGCATATTGGTTCTGCAGCTTCAATTTTAGTTGACTGTCATATGCTAAATCTTCAATATTTGTTTTGAGAAACCAACTCCATCAGCTTTGGGAAGCCTTTAGTTGTTTGACATGCTGTTGTGAGAGCCCAGTAATGATACTTTTGAGGGTTGCTTATTAGAGTTTTACTATTATGTTCACTTCCATTGCTGACTTCTCATTCAAAATCATGGCTTCTCTTAGGAAAATATTTTCCTGAAGCCAACAGTGACATCATTTCTGTTTGGGAAGATGAATCAGTTGCTTTCGATGTATTATTGAATGATTATGCATTGGATGGACAAGTTCATATTGTTGATTGGTCAAAAGTAAGACACTGATCTCTTGCTGCCATTCCAACTTATAATAGTAAGCAATCTACTACATGGATTTCATTGGGCACTTGCCTTTTTACTGTGATGATATCCTAGTTCCTATTCAATTCAGAATTATTTTCTTAGGGCATATCGCCCATCCTAGTCGAAGGGATATAATAGGGTCATCCAAATGAAAGACAGTCTAGATTAGATCTCATAGCATATATTTTTATGAATGATGTAGATTATTTGTAAATATATGAATATTTCAAGATTTAAATTAATTGGATTTATTCAAATTTAAGTTTTATCTAAATTGATTATTGGATAATACTGTTTAAATGAATAAAACTAATTTATTTAAATTAATTGAAATTATCTGAGTTGTAATTATTTAATTTTTTTATTTTGGTTTATTTGCCTATAAAAAGGCTGGAGTTTATACATATTTTGATGAATAAGTGAATAAATGTAATGAATAAATGAAGCTTGCCTTATGTGCAAGTAATCTTAGAATGAGTTAGTTTAGGGATTCCAAAAGAGATCGATATCTCGAAAGGGAGAAGTAAGGAAACATTAAGTGAGAATTCTAGAAACCCTAGTTATCTATTATTTTTTTATATTTATTTCTATCCTCTACATCCTATCTGCCTCCATCTTCACCGTCCAGCATCAGTCTTGGTATTAAAGCATTTTATCTCACATTAAGATATGGTTCTTTCTATTATTTGACTTTTTTTTTATTTGAAAACGAGAATTGTCATAGTGCTGTGCACTTTATCTGTTAGTTTGACCTCTATTGCACTACTAATTATTAGCAAACAAAAGTTCATGACTAGCTTATTTTAGTGACATGTTTCTTGTTAGTGATGTATGACAATCTTCATTCAAGATTATTGGTATCGTTCACTAACATTGGGGGAATTTTATGAATTTAAAAAAGTATGGTGACAATTCATTCCTTTGAATTTAAGATTTCAAGGGTACATATTATTGTTTACTTGCTGGTAATAGCTACTTTACTAATTAGTCTTTTTCTATTTTTGCTTTATGGATATCATGACTCTCAAATTTACGATTGAAAAATATTTCACTTCTTTTTCTAATAGAAATGCAATGGTGATGGTAGGGTCAATTGTTTATTATTTTCATTTTTTTGAGAGAATTCAATAGATTGGAGAAGAGAAATCTTTTTAGCTGACTCCTAGTTGTTTGTGTTTAAGGCATTGTGGGTTTTTTGAAAGAACTCAATGAAAGGGGTGGTGTTGATGCCCTTGATGGCCATAAGAGAACTAAAGGAAGTTGTAAAAGTTTGTATTGTGCATGTCACTATGTGTTTTTGATGTAGAATGGTGATGGCAAAAGAAAGGCGAGGCAGGATTAAATGAATGATTAGGGTTTCAAGAATTCTCACATAACGTTTTCCTATCTTTTCTTCCAAGATATCGATCACTTATGCAATCCCTGACCCTCTAGGGCTAGATTGCATACGAATGTAAATTTTCTATTCATAAAAATGCTTTCCATATATTGCATTATATATATATATATAGGACTAATCCCATCCTAAAGGCTAAAATTAAGGCAAGTCATGTGGGATAACAATCCCTCCAATAAGTAAATAAAACAGATTTTGACTAATTCAAACCCATAACTAACTCCTAATGAAGTAAAATAATCTGTATCAATCCTATCTATTCTTGACGTCAATGAGCACAATTTATTCTGTACTTTTGATCGTCAAGATGTCCCCATTAGTTTCTTCAGAAGACAAAAAGATAATCTGTTTAAGTGAAAGTATTAGATCCTTTCATGTTAGCATGGGAGTGCATTGCCCTAGTAGTAATGATGATTACAACTTATCATGGCTTTTCTGGTCACAGCCGCTTCATGGATCACTCCTGCAATATGGAACAGTGTTCAGATATACTCCTTATAAAGGATATTTTGGGGATGAATTCTTCCTTTACAACATTTCTGATTCAAATAATAATGTTGCTTCTGGCAGTGCCTTAATCTCTGTCCTTTGTAAGCCCCCTCAATTTGTATCTTTACCTCTTCGGCTGAACGTAACGGAAGATGCTATGAGTATTCAATTTGGGTGCGTATTTGTTATCTAAAATTGCCTATCACATGTCTATTGTTTTAGTGATTTAGGAGTTTCTTTTTTGTTTAAAATGATGCCTTCAAGCAACTAAAATTGTTGAAGATTTCTGCACTTCGATCATTGCAGTGGCTTTCCTGGATTTAAAATTATGTATTCAGATACAAAGGAAAACATCTCTCTTTCAATCAGTGCAAATTCGGGTAGTATTTATTTAGCTCCGACACGGATTGACATTTCTGAGCCAGTGGGAGGAACACTTTCAATTAAGAGAGGTGGTAGGGAAGGAAAGGACATGATCTTAGCAGGTCAAGTAGAGATTGTCAACTCTGCTCTGCAATCAATTCAGTATCAAAGGTACTCATACATTGATTACTTAAAAAGGAGTTTTATCTTTTTGAACATTTTGTGTGACATTTCTTTCGAGTTCTTGCTACTTATAATTGATTTTGCTTTTGTTGGTATTGTTGATCATTTGCTTTATTACTATTTGATTGCACTAAAATGTGATGCCCTACTTTCATTTTAGAAGTTAAAGGAAAATTAGTAAAAGTTTCTGTGCTTTAAATTATCTTGAGTGATACTCCAACATAATTTTTATACTTTGGTGGTTCAAATCCAACGTGGATTTGAAGAAATATGTGTCGAAATTATTGTTTTTCAATATGATCTTGGGTAGTTCATGTTAAGTTTCTAAATATCAATTGACCTAAAAGTTTAAGTTTGATGGTCATGGCTTAGGGATAATTTTATATTCTAACACGCCCCCTCATGCCCAAACTTATTTATTTTACAACGTGGAGTTCAGCATAAACATTTTTTTTAACCTTATGCTAGAGATAAATGGAAGTCACTGGGATTCGAACTTGAGACCTCTTGGCTCTAATAACATATTAAGTTTTCAGTTACCAACTAACCCAAAAGCTTAAGCTTATAGGTAATGGCACAGGATAATTTTATATTCTAACAGTTTATATGCCTATATATCTCATATCTCACATAATTCTGAAGTGTTTTACCTCTAAGTCAAATTCTCCAATTATTTATAGGCTTTGTTTGCTTGGGGCCTAAAACAGCCAAAACCGTCCAAAATTACCCCCACTAATTTTTTATATTTATTTTAATCTTATACAAATTCTAACATTTAAAATTAACTTTATTCAAGCCCTACACACTTTTTAATAAAAAGACCAACTTTATTTAATATGCGACACAAACCTCAATATTAAAATAATTTTATTTCACATATAACATAAAATAATTTACCCCACCTAATGAGATAAAAGTTTGGTTTGTTGTTGTTGTATGACAAAACAATTTTCTTTCTCTCTAGCCCCAAAGCAACCCAACTTATCTCAAAAAAATACTATTATCAAACAAAACGTATGTATTTCCCATTGATCTTTACATGCGGCAGCTCGTTGTTACTTTACATATAAGGCCAATTGGAAAAACTCCTATAGATGTATATGGACTCGATTGTTGTGTCTTTTAGTCAAGGAACTCAACTAATAAACGGGCCGACAATTCAAATTTTCTATTTCGTAGAAAAAATGTCTTTGCATGCTTGGTGCTAGTAGCTTCCAATAAGGATACCAATATTCATGGAGTAAAAATTTATACTTTTCCTTTTCTCTCTTAAAGTTATTTTTTCCCACAAATGATAAACTGTTATACAAAATGTTTTGCTCTTCTGGTTGATTTGCTGGATATTTTTTTTACTCGGCAGCAACAAGAATTTCTATGGAGATGATATTATCAGTTTCTATGCTACTAATAAGAATGGAATGCAAGATGCTCATGTGCCTGTCTTTGTCGAACCTATAAACAATTCTCCGACTATACATGCACCCAAGCTTATAATCTTGGCGGGAAATGAAGTCGCTGATGGTTTTCAAATCTTTGACAAGCAAAGGGATGTATTTGAATTTTCAGTCACTGATCCTGATATTTTCCATTTCCAAGGTATCTTTGTTACTGATCTAATCAGGCTTAAGATTCTCATCTCCATGAATGACTATGCTTTTTTGCATACTTCTGATTTGGTTGACAGTCGACGAATCTGCAGGCTAGATGATCTCTTGATTCTGAACTAAATTTTATTGAATCCTTCTTAGGAATTAAGAGTTATCAGTTTGTCTTAATGGAGAAGCAGTCAATAGTTCTAGTTTATTACTGCTTTTGACAGGTAACAAGTCTCACCTGATGATCATGCTTTCGATGGAAGTTAATGATGGACTCTTGTCAACTACTTTGCCTGGCCATCTAATTAAGGCGGCAGAAGTGAAGATGGCCAGCAGTAGTCAGTGGGAACCTCTTCAGACATATGTGACTATAGAAAATCAATTTATTTTGAAAGGAAAAGGATTACGGTTTCGAGGATCAATTGAAGATTGTAATATTGCAATGCAGCGACTTTTTTATCAGGTTGTACTCTTTAATCCTCATTTGTGTATTATTCGTTGAATTTGTTGAGTTGCTTCAAGTTAGTCTTGTTTATTGCACTTTGAATTTAGTTTGAATTTTTCTATATTTTTAAAAGGGCTTATGAGAGAAAATGAGGAATTTTACCAGGTTACCTAATTGAAAAGGGACTTATTATTGGATTTTTTGCAAGTTTAGTATTGGTTCAAACAATAAGTTTGCTTTTGTGTGATCTGGAAGTCACAAGTTTTGAGACTTGGGAACAGCCTCTTTATTAGAAGAATTAAAGCAGTTTCAAATCTTTAAAAAGACATTTTCAAGCCAAAAGTTTAAAACTCAGAAAAGGTAGCCCAACTCAGTAGCCATGCTGCATAGGGCTCAAGGGAATCGTGGCCTGCCAAGGTTGACAAGTCATCTGACTCTCCTATAACTAGGAGAGGTTTGAAGGAGAAGTGTACATTTGAGATTTGTACCAAGATGAGTTCTATTGGAACGGAGAGTGACCACTAGGCAATAGAGTTCCTTGAAGATTCATTGCACGTCAACCGAATAGTTTGTCTAAAGCCTTCAAAAGCTGTAGTAGAGAAAAGTTCAAGAAGACGTAGGGAGAAAGATAAGTTCTTCCTGTATCCTCTTGGCTAAGGGTGTTAATTCAGCGACCTTGAACTTGACTCGAAAATTGACTTTGTTCTTTATTAGCTCCTAAATTGTGACTTTTTATAGCTTAAATAAGAAAAATAATGAAAGATTAGTACTATATCTTATTGATAAATTTACTTATGATTTATCATATCATCATATAATAAAAAAACGTTAGGTATCACTTGACATATTACACATGTTTTAAGAGAGATAAACTCAACCTAACCTCATTTGAACCTGTATCGAATCCAAATTTTTTAGGGTTATATTTTCCAATCCAAACCCAACCAAACTTGAAAAAATTTGGGTAGGATTTGGGTCACATTGTTGGGTCGGGTTTTGGTTAGATTGTCGAGGTCAGGTTCAAACCTGACAACCTTACTCCTTGGTCTAGTTCGGTTTAAGAGACGAACACTCATGTCTCAGATTCTTGGGTCATATTACACATGAGATATTTAGCTTCTTAGGTCAACTTAAACCTTACTCTACTTGAATCCGAATCAGACTCAGTATTTTGGGTCATTTCTTGTCCCGAGCTTGAAAAATTTTGGGTCTCATTCGGGTTTATCTTGTTGGGTCCAACCGTGACACTTCGACTCCTTAGTCTAGTTAGGTCTAAAAGATGAACACTTCTATCTCTCAATATCAGGCTTGTTGTCGAGTTAATGGCAATTATAAGCAAATGTTTTACATAAATCTTATATGTCTAGTCGAAGAATTAGTGTATTGAGGTACTGATTGTTAGATTAGCAATATCTTTGATAGATCCTATTGTATTGCCTTCAAATTTGTATAAAGTCCTGTATTCAAAGTTGAATAAACCAGTTCACCTTTGAAGGGTGCTCGAACATTATGTGTTTTGTCTAGTTTGGATGAGTTGAACAAGTGTGTGTGTGTCTAAGTTCAACAACACCCACCTTACAAAGACAAATGGATCAAAAGCCTATTACAGATTAGAAATCCATTTTAAAAATTCATCAGTAAAGATTTGCGTAGACTGTAAAGTTTTGCGCGGTGCATTATACAACTGCCTCACTTTGATATTTTTTGAGTTGTTAATCAGACTGAGTGATATGAACTTTGGGAGAACCACACCCCAAAAGCTAGCTCATGGGAGTGGAGAGCCCAAAGTTTATATAAACCCCACATTAGAATCCCATACTTCCAATGTGGGACTCAAGTCTCATACCTTGCAATTGGATTGTAACAATCCACCACGCTCCGCAGTCCCGGCGCCCACGCCGGCTAGCTTTGCGCTAGCTCTTTCTAGCCCCGGGCGAACACTGCAATACCGGCGTCACCACCGGCGCCGCTTGATTGCAACTCGGACACGTAGTGTATGGCTCTGATACCAATTGATATGAACTTTGGGAGAACCACGCCCCAAAAGCTAGCTCATGGGAGTGGAGAGCCCAAAGTTTATATAAACCCCACATTAGAATCTCATACTTCCAATGTGGGACTCAAGTCTCATACCTTGCAATTGGATCGTAACACTGAGGTTTAATGTTTTTCACTGAAAGGCTTTTCTTCACCTGTATGCAGGGCATAAACAATGATGCTATGCTGGTCATCAGAGTTAACGATCTGGGGAATTTTGGATGCTACTTAGATTGCACAAATAGGATGTCACTCCCACTCTCTGCTGAAGCTACTGTGGATATAATCAAAAGAAGGCCATTGAATTCCCCATTCGCATTTTGTAAGTTCCATCTTTTCACCATTGCATTTTTATATTTGAGCTTTTTTTCTTGAATCAGATTTTGATGAATTATGTATAGGAAATAAGGCACTAGGTAAAACTTCTCATTCGAAATTTTAAGTTGTGTTATACATGGGTTCAGCATCATAGATACATGTGCTGAATATTTCACATTTCTTTGTTTGATAATCTTTTTTTTTATTCTTTCCCCTAAGAACCACAATTTTCTCCCACCCCAATTGAAAATTGTGGTGATGTAGATTCAAACTTGAGACCCTCTAGTTTCAGGCAAGCTCTCTCTCCACTGAGCTAGAAGAAGCTCCATGGATAACCTTTTAGTTATGAAACAATGTGAGCAAACACCATATATTTGCATGGAAAAAATAGAACATGCTGAGCATAATGATTACTTTTATCTATTATTATGTTTTATGTAAGGGTAAATTGCATTTGAGACCTTAATGTTCGAACAATGTTGCAAATTGGTTTCAATTTTTTAAAACCTTGATTTGGGTCCTTAAGGCTGTAAAAGCATTGTTGCTTGATCTCAATTAAAATATAATTATTAATTTTTTACCATTATGCTCTAAATTATTCACATTTGTTAACTTTTTGGGTTTCTAAAATATAATTTTGAAATATTAATATTTATATTTTGAAGTTTTAAATTTTTTAAGTGAAGAAAACAAGAAATTAGGAAAGTTAAATTTTAAAGTTTTATTAAATTTTTAAAGAATGACGAGGAAAGAGTAAGCAGTTCAAATTTTTACATTTTTTATGAGTAAATGCTAATGAAAATGACAAGATTCTGAAAGAGGGACCAAAATTGCGGCACTGAGGGCCCCAAATGCAATTCACTCTTCATGTAATTATGTTAATGTTAGTTCAACCTGTATACACCAACACACACTTTGTAGTTGAACATATTACTGGGTTTTTATGTGTACTAGTTATGTTGGATGCCAAGGCCTTGTCTCATCCCTTTATCTGCAAAAATGAATACCTTCTTTTGTGTTGAACACCTTCTTTTGTAGAATGATGCTTTCTACATTTCACAAATTTGTATTCTGCTTGTTTGTTGATATCCATGTTTGAAGATTGTTTGAATCATAATGGATGTTTATTTGATTATGAATGGTCCTTCGTATTCCTGCAACTCATGCGGCAACGATTTCTATTTTTGCAGTGCTTGGATCAGCAATATTTTTTGAGATAGCTATGCTATTTCTTTTTGGTGGTTTACTTCTATTTTTTCTCTGTAAATGCATGAAAGCTCTTCGCACGGAAGGAGGGAGCATCGATGACAGGAAAAAGGACATTAGAGAGGTAGTTTTTGACAAATAGAATGTATTAATTCTTCTTTTGCATCCTTTCTTGTCATTCTTCAATGCTTCTACCTTCCAATGTTGTTGATTTATATGCTTGATCTAAAAGAGGTAGAAGATGAAGAGAGAGGAAGAAAGAGAACGACATTTGAGGAAGAGAATCATAGAGGGAAAATTGTTTCTAATTTCATCAGTGCTGTTAAATGCAAAAGGATAAGGGCTGTTAACTTAACAAATAAATGAAGGCATACTCGTAGGAATAGGAATATGCTAAATACAAAATAAGAAATTATTAATCACCATTAATTGACATAATCTAAATAGGATTTAATTTGTCATCATCCATTTGCACCTAAAATAAGTGTAGTGACATCGACTTGTGTACGAAGGCGGGATTCCATCAATACGTGTTTTGTCAAGTAGAATTTGATGATTGACAGTCAATTTGTGCAGGAGCTATAGCCCACATCACCTCTCTTTCCTTCTTGATCTTTCCATAAAATCTCAAGACGGGAGTTCCTGATTTTTGACAGGTGCACTTTGAGATCAACAATTAGACTCTTGTTGTTTGTAAGGTTAAATTTAATAAAGTTTAAATTAAATTTGGATAGAGATATTTTTTTATTGAAAATTATGAATGATGTGAAGTAAAGTTAGTTATTATATTGGGGTGTGTGAGGGATGTGATATAAAGTTAGTTATTATGTTGGGATATGTGAGGGATGTGATATAAGTTAGTTATTATTTTAGTAATGTGTGTAAGATGTTAAATAAAATTAATTTTTAATATTAAATTTTATATGTGATGTGATATGCCTGATTAAAATTAAATCAGGTTAATTTTAAACAAACAAACAAATGGGGGTAGGCTGGGGGAGGGGAGAGGGTAGAAGGGAAAATATGGTTTCTACTATAATTCAAGGCTTCATTTGAATTGTATCAGATCGAACAACCGATAATTAAAGTAAAAATTAAGGATTTCTAGGATAATAAAGTAAAAAGTTAGGTTTCAGGGATTTTTAATCAAGTCCCTTGTCATTTTTTTAGAATTTTAAATTGATCCAAATCCATGAATTAAGATTTGATTCCTTAAACCACAAAAAAAATACTTTATTCAATCAACAATTAAATATTTATTGATTCCAACTATAAATAGGGAAGTCCCTAGCACAAACAATTCTAAACAAAAATGAAAAAATAAAAAAAACCCAAATAACAAACTAATTTAGTTAGTCTAGTAGGCTTTTCTGGTCAAATTAAGGCAATCTAACCCAAAATGGCTAAATCATATTTAAATTGAAAATAAAAATGATCGAATAAGCTCAATTGACTAACTAAATTCAACCAAGTAGGGTGAAATTAGCTCTGGCGCGTCTTTGCTACACTTGACTATAATCAGCTCCATAGTATCTACACTAGTTCTTTTGTACAGTATACACATTCACTAATCTATAGTTTATTTCAATAATATTTTTCTAGGAAATAAATTGACTTGATTTTTCCCAAATGTAAATAGGTTGGTGCTGTATCATTTCAGAATTCAACAAGTTCCGATAGAATGTCCACACATGTCGCCCTCCCAAAGAAGCATTCAAATCTTCGCCAGAGGTAAATGAATCTCATTATGCAAAATGTCAACTTGTTAACATCACATAAGTTTTCAGTTTTTATCTCATCTTAAGACTACAAACCGACTTTTCACGTTTTTTTTATATTACTTTATTGATATAAAGTTTGTGGTGAAACTTATATTTATGTTGCATTATTCTAATTGAGAAGTATTGAAGCTACATTAATATTCCTCAAGAAGCCAGCCTTAAGGTCTGTTCTTGAGATGACACAATGTTCCTTGAGAAGTCTCTTCAAGGATGTTCTTGACGAGAGGCACTAAAGATCATTGGTTTAAATTAGAGGTGTCATGTGTACTATAGATATCAAAGAATATTCTCAAATATACGCCTTCATAGCTATGGTAGATACCATTATGCCTTCGACATTACAAAATACACGTAAAGAAAACTCTCTTTTCTGTAAAAAAAAAAATTCATTTCTAAATATATAGAGAATCGGGTGAAGTTCATCTACGTATGCATTCTTGTGATGGGGAAGAGACATCAGAAGAAAGAAGGTCTGATCCACAAGCTCTTGCTCAAAAGGAATTTGAACAATTATTCTGTGAGTTGTCCTTGTAATCCACCTCTTGGGGTAAAGAGTTTGTAATCCTGTAGTTGTCCTTAGAAGAAACTGCTATAAATAATCCCAATATTGGATGATCTTTTAACTCTGTTTCATTGTGTTGTGTGGGCTTGGTCGTCTTCTTCATTCTTGTCACATGATAGGAAGAAAAGGGAAGAGAAATAGAAGAAATAAGAAAGAAGATTAAACAGCAAGAGAGACAAAATGATAAATTTAGTTATTATTATCTAATATAGCGGAATGTCTGCACAGATTTGTTTTGCATATGTTTTAGTTTTCATATCTTTTTTTCAGACTTTTTAGCTCTAGTTAGGAAAATCAAATTATTAAATTTTTTTCATATATAAAAAGGAAGAGGAAGACCAAAGAAGACATGACAAAAAACTATGAGTGATTTTACTCACTCATACCTAAATAAAGATTTGTTAATTGATAGAGCGCAATAAAAACAAAGAATTCGTGTAGCCGACCCCATGTAGTGGGATTAGGCTTAGTTGTTGTTGTTTTTATTGTATCTTTCTTTTAGACTTTTTGACTGAACTTTTCTTTGTGGAATTGAAGGTCTTGTCGATCGATCAAATCTGAAGAATCTCGGGTGTTCTTCGAATTGCCGCTATCTTATCACTGTACTGGAGATGACCTTCCGCTTACTCCCTCTATTGAAATGCAAAAGCAGTGGCAAAGTGAGTGAAGCAGTTTTCATGGAACTGTACATGATCTGTATGCACAGGACTTTATATAAACACACACATATATTAATAGATATAATATTATACATTGGGGACCAGCCATACTCGGTTGTTTATCATTGCAATCCTTGACGATCCTTATTTTAGGGGATCAGATATGCTATTCGTGGAGTTGACTTCCTCGATAGCTTACCGATTGAACTAGGAATTTAAAATTAACCTAGTTTAATTTTAACCAGGCATATCACATCACACGTAAAATTAATATTAAAAATTAAATTTATTTCACATCCTACACATATTACTAAAATAATAACTAACTTATATCACATACCTCACATATTCCAACATAATAACTAACTTTATACCACATCCCTCACATATCTCAACATAATAACTAATTTTATTTCATATCATTCACAACTTTCAATAAAAAAAATATCTCCATCCAAATTTAATTTTAACCTTCTTAAATTTAACCTTACAAACAAACACACCTTAACAATTCCAACCTAGTAATTTAAGCTCTTGCAGGAGCAGTTTCTTTAGTTGTCATTTTAGGAGACTATATATAAAATTTAGGATGTTGAATTCCTTGACAAGTTATGTCATGATTGATTCGACAAGTTTTACGCTGGCTGTCGACTACCTAACGCAACCCTCCGCATTTCTCATCCGGGACTTGGGACCCAGCAACGGCGCGTTAAATAAGAATTTGGTAACTGATAGAGCGCAATGGAAACAAAGGATTCATGTAGCCGACCTCACCTAGTGGGATTAAGGCTTGGTTGTTGTGTTTGTTGAATTCCTTGACAAGTTATCAATACAACCCACAGTTCCAACATAGTAGTTTAACATGCTTAGCGACATGCTTAGAAAGTTTACAGAGGAATATTGTAAGCCAAATTTTGATAGCTTCGTAGATGAAAATATACACGGTTTGACATATTTAACGATGCATTTGACTTTTGTTGGGATTTGAGGATCAACAACTATGAGATGGATCCTCGTGTTTTAGATGAAAATAGGCACAATTTGCCATCTTTAATGATGCATTTGACCTCTGCTAGAATTTGAGAATCAACAATCATGAGCTAGATTCTCGTGTTTGTTAAGTTTAAGTTTCAATCACTTGGGAGATAAAGTGATTGAAATCTTCTTGGACTTAGATGATTTTTTCTCATTTAAGTCCAAATTAAGGATTTTTTTGGGGCAAATTTCACTCAGGTCCCTGAATTTAAGGGTTATTATCACACAGATCCACGTTTTTAAAATTATATCATCGGAGTCCCTAAGTTTTCAAAAATTATCATCTGGGTCCCTTTTTTATTTTTTTATTATTAAAAAATATAAAAAATTACCATTATACCCTTACCCTCCCGCGACTGCCGGATCTGGTGAAGAGAGGGAGGGTAAGGGTATAATGGTAATTTTTATATTTTTTAATAATAAAAAAATTTAAAAAGGACCAAGATGATATTTTTGAAAACTTAGGGACCCTGATGATATTTTAAAAAACGTGAATCTATGTGATATAACCCTTAAACTCAGGGACCTGGGTGAAATTTGCCCTTTTTTTTTTGGAAGTCCAAATTAAGGATTGGAAGAAGGAGAAGAACAAGGAACCTGGGAGCAAATTCGATGTAATAACGTGAATGAATATTGTTGATTTTTATTTAAGTTAAAAATAAATTTTATGATTCACATCATACACATTTTAACACTAAATTAATAAAATTTTAAATTTTATATAAATTTTAATATTAAAATTAATTTTACTTTAAATTTTACACTTCTTTCAATATAAAAAATCAACGTTATTTTATATTTTATATACATTTCAAAATAAAATTAATTTTATTTCAAAATTTTTATAAATCTCAAAATAAAAATATCACATAAAAAATTATTTTTAATCTCAATTAAAAGTAAATTTAAAGACCTTAGGTGTAATTTATCCTTTATTGTATTATGTATTCTAACTATGATTATGAATTTCATTAACTAATGTTATATAGAATGGGGAATAGATAGATTTATGATTTATTAATGTGTTATCTATTTGAATTATATATTGTTTGTTTGCAAGTTTTTTTTTTTTTGAGGGTTTCTAAAAGTTAATTAGCATTTGATATTGTCATAGCACTATACTAATACGATAATATAAATAACATTATACTAATACAACATTACAAATTTATGATATAATAAAACTCAAATTTATAATTTTAAAATTTTAACATTTGGATTATTTATTTTTTAAATTTGAACATTTAAATTCTTTTTTGAATTTTTTTTGTTAAATTTCTTTAAAATTTCAATTATACTCTCTCCTCTCTTACTCTCTCTATGCCGGGCGCAGAGAAAAGAGAAGGTATAATTATAATTTTAAAAAATTTAATAATAAAAATTCAAAAAGTAAGTTAGATGTTAAAATTTTAAAAATCAATCACCCGAATGTTAAAATTTTAAAAATATAGATTTGAGTGTTATTATACTCTAAACTTAGTACCCAGCTGTAATTTACCATACAATAAATTGTCCCTCTATTCATTGAACTATCATTCACAGGCACTTAAATATCATACAAATTAAAATCATTCACAGCGAAGAAAGCATTCTATCGCAAACCAAATTTATTCTTTTCAAGGTAACAAATATATTATGCACATTCGTAGGGAAGAGAGAGGACGGAATAGATAGGAGTTTACCCTAATAAAGGAAGAAATGTTGGGTTCGGACACCCTGCCACGTCATATATTCATAACTCCATTTGCTTTTTCATAATCTTCTCACAACGCAACGGAAATAATAAAAGTAAAGTAGATGACAAAGAGACGCTGAATTTACGTGATTCAACCCAGAATATTTTCGGGCCTACGTCAACGGGAGAGAAAACAAGAAAATCTACCATCGTAAAAGTCATAATACAAGTGTAGTCACATAATAGGATAAATCTTAATTCCTAATACACTCAATCTCACAATAAAGAAAGTCTCAAAATTAAACTCTTTAATTTCTCACAAAAAAAATATATTCTTAATCTTAAAATAAGATAATATAATTAAAAAGAGCATAAAAGAGAAGAATTTTGAGAATTTTCTTTACTTCTCTTCTTACTTTCTTAAAACTTAATTTGCTTGATTGGATGATGAAATTACTCTTCATGCTTTCATGAAGGCCTATTTATAGCTAAAGATTTGAAATCAAATTCAAATTGACAACTCAGATTCACATTTGCATTTACTAAAAAATTATAAAGGTTGAGTAGTTAATTTGATTATAATAAACACATGATCAAGCACATGTCCCATTCATATTAGCCATCAAAATTTGATTTTGATTTTCTTTTTATTGAAATGTGAACATAAGTTATTTATTTAACAATATTTTTTTATTAAAAATTTATAAAATATTTTCTTGAATCACAAAAATAAAGAGAGAAATTAATGGGTCAAGTTTGTCGTGATTGCTGCTTGAAGTGGTGGATGACTTGGGCTAATGTCGGTTGATCTTTAAACAAATCATTACGATTGACTTGATCAGCCGCTTTAAATGGCTAGGCCTACAGCAGTTCACTGCAATTAATCCTTTTACATTGACTAATCTAATCAATCTTTTAAGTTCTTAGATAGATAGTCGCGTAATATTTAGATCAATATTTAATTCGAATTGAGTTCATCTCAAATTTTCGAGTCAAGCCACGAAACATGATCGATCGGATTAACTTGACTCAATATTTGTTCCTTTAATATAAATACTGTCTCTATTATTTATTACTTACGAATGAGTATGTATTTGTTGTAATTAAGATATTTATTAAATGATTTTATAGATATGATTAACCCAATTTTAAATTCTATTTGGAACAATTTTGTTAAAAGAATTAAATTCTTTGAGGGCTTGAGCTAGCTTAATTAAAGCTCGAGCCCGCTCGGAATTGAAATGAGTCGAGCTTGAACCATGCTTGGCTCAGCTCAAACTTGGATCTTTCTCGCCCCTGGTTACGATGAAAGGCCCCGTATTTTGAAAAACCAGTTTTTTTATATCTTTGTCTTCAATTTAATTGTTATAAAAAATTTCTTGTGTAATATATCTTTTCTCCTAGTGATAACACGATACGTACTGTTTAGTAATTACTGTTCACTGCTTTACCTTTGAATCCTGCATTCGGCTCTGTTTGGTAATAAGAAAAAAAAAAGATTTGGTTGAAATTTTTAGTCATTTTTGAAAAATGTGCATGATGTGAAATAAAGTAAGTTGGTTATATTAAAAATTGTGTAGGATGTGAAATAAAGTTGATTGATTTATTGAGAATTATGTTGGATGTGAAATAAAGTGATTGTTTAATATTGAAATTTGTGTGAGATGAGATATAAAATAATTTTTTAAGTTTTTTTCAAAATAAATTTAAGATTTTGGCCATGGCTAATTTTAGTCATGATTTTTAGCCCATTGCCAAACAGGAGAAATTATTGGGTTCAGACGGCACACCATCCGGAACCCAATCAGAGGCGCCGCGTGTGCCATACAGCTGGGTCCGGGCACACGTGGCACCCTCTGATTGGGCATTCGAACGGCGCACCCAATAATTTATCGCCAAACAGGGCCTTAGCAGAATAGTTTGTCCCAAGAAAAAATGATGACAAATGCAATAAATTTTCGTTGATGAAGGGATTGAGACTGACAAATTTAATTTAAAATAATTGATTCCATTAACAATAAGATCACATAAAGGAAAGAACTTGAACTTTAATACAATATCACAATCACGAATGCAAACATGCACCCATTGGCACCACCGTATTAATTCATCTCTAGAACCAGCCTTTGTCTTCTCTTACTTCTACAGCTCAAAAGCAGAAGATGGGAAGCTATCGGAGAGCCCAGTGCCGGTCTTGAAGGTCAGCTTCTCCGACGACGGCTTCTCAAAGTAAACCTCGGCAACGGAGAGCCACAGCAGGAGCTCCTTCGTCTTCACGCCAGTTAACTTCTTCAGCTTATGCTTCTCGACGAAAGCCGTCACCTCTGGCGCGTAAGATACGGCCCTCTTGATTTGCTTGAAGACGTGATCTTTCTTCTTCTTCTGAATCAGCCACACAAAGCCGGCTTCGCGGTTGTAGCCGAACTCCTCCATCTCCTCCATGGGGAAGAGACCTCTGGGGAGGCAGAGCTCCTCCAGCAATTGAATGGACTTCTTCTTGCAGAGGTCGTCGCCGTGGTAGACCTCCGCTCCGGCGCGGTAGCCCTCGATGGTCTGGGTTGCCATTGAAGGGGGAGTCTGAGAAGTTAATTAGCTGAAAACTGAAGGGGAATTGAGGAGAAGATGAGATGATGAATACTAATTACGAGAGTTGAGAAGATTAATATTTATAAGTTCAGTGTGGAGATCGAGTTGATGGCTTGGGATTGAGAGCTCTGCTTGAATTGGAGAGAATGAGTATGTCTTGATGGGCGGCTAAAATTAATGAAAGAGGTTGCCTTCGTTTGAAGAACGGATTCTGTGGAGCGAGTCGTCTGGCCTTCTCGCTGCGACGCTGCTTGAGAATGTTTCATCCCTCGTAGGAGCTGACGGTGCGCTAAATTTTAATTAGCTTTAAATTGACCAGGCCCGTTGACTGGGCTGTAGCTAGGCGTGCTATGTGATTTCTCATTCTTTGAACTTTCAATCAGATCATAATTATAAGCTATTGATATTCTACGACGACGCTCCTATGCGGGCGAGTGATACTGATTTAAATTAATGAAAGTTTAAATTAATTTAAGAGTTTTTATTATAATTATTATCTTATCAAAAATTTGTATGAAGCTATAGTTGAACATGTGTATCATGAGGTGGAATTTTTTTTTGTCATAAAATGGTAGTTGAGATTAATTTTTACTTTAAAAAATATTAAGTGTGATTAAAAATATTAGATATGATTAGAAATATTTGGTAAGAAATCTCTATAAATATGTAACTATTTAATGTGAAATATAAGCTTGAATTATTTTCATTCGATTGATTTTTTAAGAAAATAATACTTTTAATCTCTTAAGTGAATTTTTAAGAGTGAGTTAAATACTATTTTGTAAAATTTGTATTTTCATTTTCACTTTTCCTTTCACTTTTCCGGTGTTAAGGAGGGAGGCATTTAGAGCACTCTGAGAGGGGTGAGAGAGAGAGAGAGAGAGAGAGAGAGAGAGATGACTTTTACCTAGTGGCAACTAGGTATAGATATAGATTTTACATAGCTAGTGATAATTAGGACATGATAGTGAGAGAATCGAGTGATCAAAGTGATCGATGGCAGTGGTCAAACAAAGAGGATTAGGGTAGTGATTTGAAGCAAGAAATGGTAAAAGAGGGCAACGTTAATAGGAAGTCAAGACACACTGAGAGAAAAAAAAAAGAGAGATATATAGCTAGAGATCTAGAGAGGTAGCATTAATAGGGAATTGAGACAAAGAGAGAGAAAGTGAATATGGAGTTTTAATTTAACTAACAACAAGCGGATGAGGTAAGAAAGTAAGAGCGATAGTTGTGGAGTACTTCGTTGTAGTTGAAACTTAAAAGTAGAAGAGTGGGACTACAATCTGCTGCTTGAATTAAGTGGTGAATGAGAGTATGTTTGAAGTGTTAGATGCACATGAGAAATATATTACAATAGATGAGAAATAATAAATTGATACATATATATATATACTCATACCTGTTAGCATAGGCATTTGGGATGAAAGATATCCACACTTATGTATTAGCTTCAACTTAATTTCCCAAGTTATGACTCCCCCTTTAATTAATATTAAACTCAATGATTTGGTTGGAATCAACTGGCACATAAACTTCAAAGAACACTCAATTCCATTGTTTAAAAATGGAGTAGGACTCTTAGTGGATTTTCGTACAGTATTGAAATGCCGCTGATTAAATTCTAAAGGTGAGGTATTCTCATTTCTTAGGATGGACTACAATTCTTGTAGAAAATTCCAAGAGTTGAGATGCTTCCACCAACCTCCTATGGTGTTTAGTGGACACTTGGTGATATGCACTTGATGGGTAAATATCCAGGAGGGGAAGAAGTAAAGTGAGGAGGAGAATTGTCTAATATTAGATTGTGTCTTAGCCTCAACTTGTTTCCTAAAATATGACTTCCCTATTATAAAAGACAACTAATCAGTTGTGTTATTCATCTTTTTAATAGGCTTATTACATTGTTTGATTTTGTCAATCACTACAGTTGATCTTAAAAAAAAAAAACATTACCATTGATTTGACTAACTATTGTAAAAGCAATTGATTACAATAAAATTTACCTAAATTAACCTAGTGAGCTGTTATATATAATATTCATATTATTTTGAAAAATCAGCTTTTAGTTACACCTTGTCTTTAATTTAGCTGCTTTAAAAAAACTTATCGTACAATATATTCTTTTCTCCTTGTGATAGTATTATAAGTATTGTTAGCCTTTAATGCTTCACTTATGAATCCTTGTGATAGCACAATCATTTGCCATACATTTGTACGAATGCATTAATTTTTTGTTGATGAAGGAATTGAAACTGATAAATTTTGTTTATAATAATTGATTCACACAAAATGCAAGATGACATATATATAAATGGAAAGAACTTAAGCTTAATACAATATCACAATCACATACATAAACAACACCCATTAATTAATATCCATATCAAATATTAATCTCTCGAACTAGCTATCGTCCTAATTCTCTTGCTACTGCAGCTCAAAAGCAGAACCCGGGAAGCTATCAGAGAGGCCTGTGCCAGTCTTGAAGGTCAGTTTCTCCGATGACGGATTATCAAAGTAAACCTCGATAACGGAGAGCCAAAGAAGGAGCTCCTTCGTCTTCACGCCAGTCATCTTCTTGAGCTTATACTTCTCCACGAACGCCGTCACCTCCGGCGCGTAAGACACAGCCCTCTTTATCTGCTTGAAGACATGGTCCTTCTTCTTCTTCTGAATCAGCCACACGAAGCCGGACTCGCGGTTGTAGCCGAACTCCTCCATGTCCTCCATGGGGAAGAGACCTTTGGGAAGGCAGAGCTCTTCGAGCAGTTCGATGGACTTCTTCTTGCAGATGTCATCGCCGTGGAAGACCTCGGCTCCGGCGCGGTGGCTCTCGATGGTTTGGGAAGCCATTGATGGAGAAGG
>KZ452037.1:4851998-4862998 GCA_002786265.1 Apostasia shenzhenica | reverse complement strand
CCTTCTCCATCAATGGCTTCCCAAACCATCGAGAGCCACCGCGCCGGAGCCGAGGTCTTCCACGGCGACGACATCTGCAAGAAGAAGTCCATCGAACTGCTCGAAGAGCTCTGCCTTCCCAAAGGTCTCTTCCCCATGGAGGACATGGAGGAGTTCGGCTACAACCGCGAGTCCGGCTTCGTATGGCTGATTCAGAAGAAGAAGAAGGACCATGTCTTCAAGCAGATAAAGAGGGCTGTGTCTTACGCGCCGGAGGTGACGGCGTTCGTGGAGAAGTATAAGCTCAAGAAGATGACTGGCGTGAAGACGAAGGAGCTCCTTCTTTGGCTCTCCGTTATCGAGGTTTACTTTGATAATCCGTCATCGGAGAAACTGACCTTCAAGACTGGCACAGGCCTCTCTGATAGCTTCCCGGGTTCTGCTTTTGAGCTGCAGTAGCAAGAGAATTAGGACGATAGCTAGTTCGAGAGATTAATATTTGATATGGATATTAATTAATGGGTGTTGTTTATGTATGTGATTGTGATATTGTATTAAGCTTAAGTTCTTTCCATTTATATATATGTCATCTTGCATTTTGTGTGAATCAATTATTATAAACAAAATTTATCAGTTTCAATTCCTTCATCAACAAAAAATTAATGCATTCGTACAAATGTATGGCAAATGATTGTGCTATCACAAGGATTCATAAGTGAAGCATTAAAGGCTAACAATACTTATAATACTATCACAAGGAGAAAAGAATATATTGTACGATAAGTTTTTTTAAAGCAGCTAAATTAAAGACAAGGTGTAACTAAAAGCTGATTTTTCAAAATAATATGAATATTATATATAACAGCTCACTAGGTTAATTTAGGTAAATTTTATTGTAATCAATTGCTTTTACAATAGTTAGTCAAATCAATGGTAATGTTTTTTTTTTTTAAGATCAACTGTAGTGATTGACAAAATCAAACAATGTAATAAGCCTATTAAAAAGATGAATAACACAACTGATTAGTTGTCTTTTATAATAGGGAAGTCATATTTTAGGAAACAAGTTGAGGCTAAGACACAATCTAATATTAGACAATTCTCCTCCTCACTTTACTTCTTCCCCTCCTGGATATTTACCCATCAAGTGCATATCACCAAGTGTCCACTAAACACCATAGGAGGTTGGTGGAAGCATCTCAACTCTTGGAATTTTCTACAAGAATTGTAGTCCATCCTAAGAAATGAGAATACCTCACCTTTAGAATTTAATCAGCGGCATTTCAATACTGTACGAAAATCCACTAAGAGTCCTACTCCATTTTTAAACAATGGAATTGAGTGTTCTTTGAAGTTTATGTGCCAGTTGATTCCAACCAAATCATTGAGTTTAATATTAATTAAAGGGGGAGTCATAACTTGGGAAATTAAGTTGAAGCTAATACATAAGTGTGGATATCTTTCATCCCAAATGCCTATGCTAACAGGTATGAGTATATATATATATGTATCAATTTATTATTTCTCATCTATTGTAATATATTTCTCATGTGCATCTAACACTTCAAACATACTCTCATTCACCACTTAATTCAAGCAGCAGATTGTAGTCCCACTCTTCTACTTTTAAGTTTCAACTACAACGAAGTACTCCACAACTATCGCTCTTACTTTCTTACCTCATCCGCTTGTTGTTAGTTAAATTAAAACTCCATATTCACTTTCTCTCTCTTTGTCTCAATTCCCTATTAATGCTACCTCTCTAGATCTCTAGCTATATATCTCTCTTTTTTTTTTCTCTCAGTGTGTCTTGACTTCCTATTAACGTTGCCCTCTTTTACCATTTCTTGCTTCAAATCACTACCCTAATCCTCTTTGTTTGACCACTGCCATCGATCACTTTGATCACTCGATTCTCTCACTATCATGTCCTAATTATCACTAGCTATGTAAAATCTATATCTATACCTAGTTGCCACTAGGTAAAAGTCATCTCTCTCTCTCTCTCTCTCTCTCTCTCTCTCACCCCTCTCAGAGTGCTCTAAATGCCTCCCTCCTTAACACCGGAAAAGTGAAAGGAAAAGTGAAAATGAAAATACAAATTTTACAAAATAGTATTTAACTCACTCTTAAAAATTCACTTAAGAGATTAAAAGTATTATTTTCTTAAAAAATCAATCGAATGAAAATAATTCAAGCTTATATTTCACATTAAATAGTTACATATTTATAGAGATTTCTTACCAAATATTTCTAATCATATCTAATATTTTTAATCACACTTAATATTTTTTAAAGTAAAAATTAATCTCAACTACCATTTTATGACAAAAAAAAATTCCACCTCATGATACACATGTTCAACTATAGCTTCATACAAATTTTTGATAAGATAATAATTATAATAAAAACTCTTAAATTAATTTAAACTTTCATTAATTTAAATCAGTATCACTCGCCCGCATAGGAGCGTCGTCGTAGAATATCAATAGCTTATAATTATGATCTGATTGAAAGTTCAAAGAATGAGAAATCACATAGCACGCCTAGCTACAGCCCAGTCAACGGGCCTGGTCAATTTAAAGCTAATTAAAATTTAGCGCACCGTCAGCTCCTACGAGGGATGAAACATTCTCAAGCAGCGTCGCAGCGAGAAGGCCAGACGACTCGCTCCACAGAATCCGTTCTTCAAACGAAGGCAACCTCTTTCATTAATTTTAGCCGCCCATCAAGACATACTCATTCTCTCCAATTCAAGCAGAGCTCTCAATCCCAAGCCATCAACTCGATCTCCACACTGAACTTATAAATATTAATCTTCTCAACTCTCGTAATTAGTATTCATCATCTCATTTTCTCCTCAATTCCCCTTCAGTTTTCAGCTGATTAACTTCTCAGACTCCCCCTTCAATGGCAACCCAGACCATCGAGAGCTACCGCGCCGGAGCGGAGGTCTACCACGGCGACGACCTCTGCAAGAAGAAGTCCATTCAATTGCTGGAGGAGCTCTGCCTCCCCAGAGGTCTCTTCCCCATGGAGGAGATGGAGGAGTTCGGCTACAACCGCGAAGCCGGCTTCGTGTGGCTGATTCAGAAGAAGAAGAAAGATCACATCTTCAAGCAAATCAAGAGGGCCGTACGTATCTTATGCGCCAGAGGTGACGGCTTTCGTCGAGAAGCATAAGCTGAAGAAGTTAACCGGCGTGAAGACGAAGGAGCTCCTGCTGTGGCTCTCCGTTGCCGAGGTTTACTTCGAGAAGCCGTCATCGGAGAAGCTGACCTTCAAGACCGGCACTGGGCTCTCCGATAGCTTTCCATCTTCCGCCTTTCAGCTGGAGAAGTGAGTTTTTCGAGAAATGGAAGGCTTTGCGAGGTGGAGACAATACTCTCAGACATATAACTAGTGTGGTTATGAGCTATGGAATTGAATTGATTTGTATTTTGGTTTGATGCAGCTTTCAAACTGTAGTATTGTACGTATATAGTATTGCTAAGTTTTATTGAAGCAGTATTAATTTGTGCCAAGTTTTCATAGATTCGTTTAGTTTTTGTTATTTACGCAAGTTCTTCGTGTAGAAAATAATGAAAAATAATGTAAAAATTTTATTTTTCATTTATTTTTGAAGAGAAGGCCAAGCTTTTACACAACCCAACAAAGCTACGGCTAGCTGTAAATGAATCAATCGTTCGACAGACAACTCGATATCCAACTCGATAAGAGTTTATTTATATTCGGTTCATCGATATTAAAAGGAGCATGAACTTCAACAAACCACAACTTAGTTCAACTCAATTCATTTATAGCCTTAATCAGAGCTAGCTACCCAATATTGAGCGATGGCAACAAATTTCGTGTATAATAATTCAATTCAATCTCAATTTGAGCAAAATTTGACTCATTTATTATTGATTAAAGTTTGATTTGAGCCAATATCGATCAGACTTTAGATTAATTTGTAATCTTTTTTATTTATTTAACCAACTTAAACATATTATTTATCTTATCTAATGGTGCAAACTATAAATAAACAAAACTTGTCTATAATCAATGAAGTGTGATAAAGGCTACGATAAAAAATTTAATGTAGTCGATCATTACGCTATTATGTAAAACCTAATATACTATAGTAAATTATATATTTACATATATATAAATAATTATTTTAATAGGTTTGATTTCGAGCTGGCTCAATCTTATCATATGCTAGCTCAAAATTAAATTAGAAATAATCTTGAGCTATAAAAAAGACTCATTAATTAACTCATTTGGATCGAATCGATTTCAATTTAATGCAAATTAAATATGATTTAGTTTTTGATCAATATATATTTACTTTTCAAGCCATGTTAACGACTTAAGCCAGAAGGGCATTCCAAATTGATCTTAAATAATAGAGCCATTCCAAATTAGTCAACTCTTCAAGAGAAGACTAATGAATTAATTTGTGCAAATGTGGACCCAATGACTTTTTGGTACACCTAACTCAGTTGACGTAATTACAAGGGTAAAAGCGTCCAATTTCACTCATTCGAGGCGTGCAATTACCTTCATTTCGACCGATGAATAACATCCAAGAAGAGGGCCCTCGATCTTTTGGAAACTAATATTAATATTAATAAAATTTTTTAATTTAGCATTATATGAATATTTAAATACATAAAATAAGAAATTTTGTTTAAAAGTGTTATGATTTATTAATTGAGCTATAATATCTTTTTTGTAGCTAGGCTAACATAATAGAAGATAAAAAAAGTAAATACTATATAATCTACCTATAAGTTTATTTTCATTCTTAAAAATATTGTGCATAATTTAAAAAAAAATAATAGCATGAGTTAATAAAAATTATTTAAAAAAAATAAAGATAGAATGTGAGATTTTATTTTAGAGAATTATCATTATTTTATAATCATCATAAATCTGAAGTACACTATTTTAGTGATAGTAGGACATGATAGTGAGAGAATCTAGTGAGAGTGATGGCATTGGTCAAACAAAGAGGATTAGGGTAGTGATTTGCAGCGAAAAGTGATAAAAGAGGGTGACGTTAATAGAAAGTCAAGATATACAAAGAGAAAAAGAAAGAGAGATATTTAGAGATTTAGAGAGAGAGCATTAATAGTGAATTGAGATAAAGAGAGAAAGTGATGGAGTTTTAATTTACCTAACAGCAAGCGGATGAGGTAAGAAAGTGAGAGCAATAGTGGTGGAGTACTTCGTTGTAGTTGGAACTTAAAAGTGGAGGAGTGGGGCTACAATCTGTTACTTGAATTAAGTGGTGAATGAGAGCAGGGTTGAAGTGTTAAGATGCCACAAGCACATAATAGTTTTATTACAATGGTTCAAATCCGTTGTAAAAAGACATCGAAAATCACTGTATATACTTTAGCTATAAAAACTATAAGAGTCTATTACAGCGGTTATAACTAGTGTAATAGCGTAGCCCTATTACAGCGGTTCATAGGAAGAGCCGCTGTAATAGGGTAGTCTTATCACAGCAGTTCTTCCTATGAACAGCTGTAATAGGGCTACGCTATTACATCGGTTCGTCCTCAACCGCTATAATAGGGCTATGCTATTAAAAAAAATAGCGTAATAGACCTACCCTATTAAAAAAAAATTCTACGAAATGAACATAATAATTAACACAACAATTATATATATATATTTTTAAAGTAATCATCACACAAGGGAATTTTTATTCATCCAGCTCCGACTAGCAAAAAAGAAACCTAAATACAAGCTAATTAGATTTCAAAAATTAAATAAGGAGTACTTACTCCTTTACACAAAATTACAAGTATGAAATAAAAGAACAAGACTAATAGATTTTAAAATTCACATATATATGAATTCAAAATAGCTAAACACACAAGAAAAAAAGTAATATAATTATATTTCTCGAAGCCCTTTTCATTTTCACTTCACATGTAGTAAAACAAAGGATTCAAAAGATAGAGAAACTCCTTTCATGCTATGAAACCAAAGTAGCTGAACACAGATATAATCAAACTCTGTATAGTACAACAGAAGGATCAACTAGCTCATTAACTCCCCAGTCTTCATATATAGCTTCAAATTTGCCAAGAAACAAAAAACATATGTATTTATAATTTATTATAACACATTAAAATATAATAGTACACAGCATATACTACATATATATATACTTTCCATCAAGAAGATGTCGTCTAATGGGCGTGAATGGAATCTTTTGCTTCCTAAACTCTTTCATGGCAACATAACCATACATAAGATGCTTTGAAGGAGAAGATTCAGCCTTACATAAGAATGAGTTCAAATAAACTTTTAGCTGCTACATATATATAATATAACTTATAAGAGTAATACTAATAAACAAAATAATCAATTTTAACTCAAATAATTAATTTTTTATACAAAATTTTAAAAAACATACCTATTACGTAAGATTTCAATTCTCCAATATATACGCAACTAATTCCTCACGATCTAAATCTATATCTTTTTTATCATATGTTGCCACCTCATTAAATAACTAATAAAGAAAAATTCATAAATTATATACAAAATATTATAATATTTTATAATAATTAATTATTACTTATATTTGCTGGAATTCTAGTAGAGCGCGAATAAATAATCTGGCATAAATATCTCATTATATAATATCCACATTGAACATTATCTAGTTGCATCGGATACTAAATTCATAAAAAAAATTATGAATGTTTTTTAATAAAAAACTTTTTTTGATGAAATATTTATTCAAAAACTAAACAATATAAAAAATAATACCTCCACATCTTCTACAGTAATTTTAACTCTATGCTTGTTTAGACGAGCCGAACAAAATTTAGACATATATAGAATTATAAAAATAAATTAACTGTTAATTTTTAAAATAAAATTAAACATAAAGCTTATCATATAACATACCCATGAACGACTTTCTTAATATCATCACGTATACTCTGTCTGACAGGATCCATCCAATAAAGTTGTTCACAGATTGGATCCAAAACTACTAGCCAATGGTCACTATCAAGATATAATAATTATTACGATTAAAAAGAATCTAATTAAAGAACATAAATAATTTATTTCGTGTAGTTTCATATAATTATCCATTATTATATGGTAGAATGACAACTGAATCAATATTTATTAGTGTCATCAATTTTTCTTCTAACATTGTCACACGTACATTTGAATCAATATACGAAGAAATGTTTTGTGGATCCACAAAATAATATTTATCAGCTAATTGATGATCCTCACTTATTTTATCAAATAAACACCTACAGAACAAAAAACATAAGCAATTAAAAATTAGTCACAATTAAGTAATTAATATTATTGTATAACTGATATCGTTTTAAAGCTATAGCTTACCCAACGTATGCAGATATCATCGAAGCATCAATCTTGTTTACTTTTGCAAAATCTATAACATCCTATCTATCAAAAACTATTTGCCTATCAAACCCAAATATTCTATTATGTAAAACCAAAAATATTAACCCATCTTTTGGCAACGTAAGAATTGCATAATCCACCATCTTCTTCACATTTGATATGCAAATCGATTCTGTTTCCTGTAATTTCTAACAAAATAGCCAAAAAATTTTAATTATTAAGGTAAAAAACTAAAACGAATATAGGCAATGTGTTTTGGGCTCGTACTTGTATGTTTCCGCCACTACGTGGTGATCGAGCTTGCGATGATGTAGAGGAATTAATTGGTTGTTATAAATTTTAAACTATAAGTCATTCATATGAATAATTTGCCCAAAAAAATATATAAAAATGAATACTTGACTATTTCCACCACGAAGTGGTGAATGAGTTGCAATGGTCTAACTGGATTAATTGGTTGCTATAAACATAAATATGCATATCAATAATAGTAAATAAATAAAATAAAATATTGATATACCTGAGGTCACGCAAAATAAGTGAGCTAGGCTAAGATAAAATATATCCAATCGCCGGTCCAAGCACAGTAATATCATCTAGTGAAATATATATATAATGGGGCGGACTCATCCATTACGTGATGAACCATCACGGCGCAAGTACCTGCCTCCAAAGGTATATCATTGTGTATGAACTCGCCCGGTCCACCTAAACGCATTACTGTGGCACATGCGACCACGTTATTTGGATGTCTCGAAGCCATTAAAACATGCATTCCCTATAAATATTAAGAACATCAATATAAAGCATTTCCACATAAGCATTTTTAAAAATTATTTATACCTGAACAAATAGAAGCAATATATCGTTACTTATAATTGGGCCAACATGAGATCCCACAAAACTTCTCATTTGAGTACTAGCTATATCGGGACTAGATTGATACGCTCCAATGCTCTTCTCCTGCATCCTCTCCATCATAGCTTTCATTTGAGACACATCTGCATTTAGGCGATTATAATCCCGTTCTTGCCTAGTGACTCCCTCAACTCTCGTATTTCAACAGCTGAACTACTATTAAATTTTTCTCTTCTATTATCTTTATAGTATGAAGTTGTTGTTTCAAAATGACCGCCAGCTCTAACTCTTTCCAGATGCTCTTTCCCAAAAAGAGTTGTCAACTCATCCTCCCTATCATGGAATTGAATAATGCCTTGGGTCGATTGTGTCGACAACTCATCCTACAAAAATATAAAAAATTAATCTTTAACCTCAATAAAACAATAACAATTATGGTTACTTACAATCCGAATTGCCAACTCTTGAGTCGATGCATTAATGTATTCACCATCTTTTCTTTTGTGAGCTGCCTTCCATAACTCTGCTCTAGAAATGAAATTGTCACTGCCTAAATCTTTCAACTACAAATATTACAAAAAATATTTTTAAAATATAAGGCATATTGCTGAATTTAAAATTTAATCATCTTACCATATTCTTATGTAGGCCATCATACCATTTTCGAGAGGTTGTATGAAAATACATCTGGCATTTTGCTTTATCCTTCCCATTATGACTCATTTCGTATAATTAAATATATTGATTTATAATGAAAAAAGTTATAAAAAAGATTGTAGCTAGTGATAATTAATTAGGACATGATAGTAAGAGAATTGAGTGAGAGTGATGGCAGTGGTCAAACAAAGAGGATTAGGGTAGTGATTTGAAGCAAGAAGTGGTAAAAGAGGGCAACGTTAATAGGAAGTCAAGAGATACAGAGAGAAAAAGAAAAGAGAGAGATATATAGCTAGAGATCTAGAGAGAGAGCATTAATAGGGAATTGAGACAAAAAGAGAGAAAGTGAATATGGAGTTTTAATTTACGTCCTAACAGCAAGCGGATGAGGTAAGAAAGTGAGACCGATATTGGTGGAGTACTTCATTGTAGTTGCAACGTACTTAAAAGTGGAGGAGTGGGACTACAATTTGCTACTTGAATTAAGTGGTGAATGAGTGCAAGGTTGAAGTTTTAAGATGCACATGGGAAATATATTACAATAGATGAGAAACAACAAATTGATATATATATATATATATATATATACTCATACCTGTTAGCATAGGCATTTGGGATGAAAGATATCCACACTTATGTATTAGCTTCAACTTAATTTCGCAAGTTATGACTCCCCCGGCCCTTTAATTAATATTAAACCTAATGATTTGGTTGGAATCAACTGACACATACAATTCAAAGAACACTCAATTCCATTGTTTAGAAATGGAGTAGCTAGGACTCTTAGTGGATTTTCGTACAGTATTGAAATGCCGTTGATTAAATTCTAAAGGTGAGGTATTCTCATTTCTTAGGATGGACTACGGTTCTTGTAGAAAATTTCAAGAGTTGGGATGCTTCCACCAACCTCCTATGGTGTTTAGTGGACACTTGGTGATATGCACTTGATGATGGGTAAATATCCAGGTGGGGAAGAAGAAAACTGAGGAGGAGAATTGTCCCACATTGGATTGTGTCTTAGCCTCAACTTGTTTCCTAAAATATGACTTTTCTAAAAGACAACTAATCAGTTATGTTATGCATCTTTTTAATAGACTTATTATATTGTTTGATTTTATCAATCACTATAGTTGATCTTAAAATAAAAAAAAACTACCATTGACTTGACCACCTATTGTAAATGCAATTGATTACAACAAATTATTTTACTTAAAGTAACCTAGTGAGCTGTTATATATAATATTCATATCATTTTGAAAAATCAGCTTTTAGTTACACCTTTTCTTTAATTTAGCTGTTTTAAAAAAATTTATCGTACAATATATTCTTTTCTCCTTGTGATAGTATTATAAGTATTGTTAGCCTTTAATGCTTCACTTATGAATCATTTGCCATACATTTATACGAATGCATTAATTTTTCATTGATGAAGGAATTGAAACTGATAAATTTTGTTTATAATATATAATTGATTCACACAAAATACAAGATGACATATATATAAATGGAAAGTACTTAAGCTTAATACAATATCACAATCATATACATAAACAACACACATTAATTAATATCCATATCAAATATTAATCTCTCGAACTAGCTATCGTCCTAATTCTCCTGCTACTGCAGCGCAAAAGCAGAAGCCGGGAAGCTATCAGAGAGGCCTGTGCCAGTCTTGAAGGTCAGTTTCTCCGATGACGGATTATCAAAGTAAACCTCGATAACGGAGAGCCAAAGAAGGAGCTCCTTCGTCTTCACGCCAGTCATCTTCTTGAGCTTATACTTCTCCACGAACGCCGTCACCTCCGGCGCGTAAGACACAGCCCTCTTGATCTGCTTGAAGACATGGTCCTTCTTCTTCTTCTGAATCAGCCACACGAAGCCGGACTCGCGGTTGTAGCCGAACTCCTCCATGTCCTCCATGGGGAAGAGACCTTTGGGAAGGCAGAGCTCTTCGAGCAGTTCGATGGACTTCTTCTTGCAGATGCCATCGCCGTGGAAGACCTCGGCTCCGGCGCGGTGGCTCTCGATGGTTTGGGAAGCCATTGATGGAGAAGGAGGACAGGATCAAAACAAAATTCGAGGGGATTAGAGCTGGAAGAGGTTGT